>OU015492.1:128185443-128315443 GCA_907164885.2 Dolomedes plantarius | reverse complement strand
CGATTTATTGAAGCCGATGTTTTTTAACATCGATGTTTTGTGCTCGATGTTTTACGTTGTCTCGATGTTTTTTTTTTTAATGAAAAAGTACCGTAATTAAAAAAATTTACCACATAGCATAATTTTCACACTCAGTAAATGTAAGTCTGAATTCTGAAAAGGACGAATACAAAAGGGGGAACGATTCCTTAGCAAATAGACAAATGGCAATTAACAACCAATGAACCAATCAGAGCGCTTGGAATGTTCCTGACACTCCAGAACCTTCCATGGGGTTTTATTTTACAAATAGTATATACACGAGTGCATCCATTTAAGTCTTTCTTTTGTGCTGGTTTTATATAAGTTGACGTTAATATTATTAGTAAGATGCCTCCCAAAAGTACCGTTTGGAAATATTTTTACAAAACCTGACAAATTGTCGAAATGCAATATTTGCCTTAAGTCCCTCAAAACTTCTGGCAATACCACGAATTTATCTGGACATTTGAAGGCAAACCATGGCGGTATTTACAACGAGAATTTTGAGTCATCAATGTAGCCCAAAGCAACCAAGTTTTTGTCATTTGTGTCATTTGTGTAAAATTAAATCACCCCCTCCCCCCACGACTAACGGAAGTAACATTAATGTTAGAGATTACTAAACCAGTTTTAAAACATGGATGTTCTAAAACATCGATGTTAAAAACATCGATGGTTTTTGGGCGATGTTTTATTAGCATCGATGTTTTAATATTGAATATCGATGTTTCAAAACATCGATGTTTTGTTATCGATGTCGTATCACTACGAACCATTAGCGTTTTACCATCAACTGTTAAAACGGATGACCTAGAAGTCAGCCAGGATATATGCTTTGGAAACGTGCGCTCGTTGTTTAAATCAGTGGTTCCCAAACTAGGGGCTTTCCCAACTAGTAGCTCAAAATATGCTACACTTATCAGGTTTTCAGGCAGATCTTAAGAGAAAATTTATCTAATGACAAGCGAAATAAACGTGGCACGAACTTTCCTTCCTTTGACGTCTTGAAAAAATTCCAAACTGTTATTTTCTTTTGGAAGACATGGTTGCATTTCTATCATAGTCCTATTTTCCACTGTGTACCTGAACTTCCTGGGTTAAATGCCATAAATCAGAAAGAAGTGTTTAACAATGTAGATACACTTCTCTTTACTAAGTAAGATCTTTTAAGATCACTAATAGCTTGATATATCTAGGATAAAAGTTTGATTTCAAACATTTATATTCAGGTTTGTTTTTGTGTGTTGTTTTCCTGAAAGGAAAAACGCAATGCTTAAAAAAATTCAAGGAACTTTAAAAAAAAAGTGTTAGTTTTTTATCTGGTCATAACATTTCTTAGGAGCGCTCATTTTAAAACGATAAAGGTAGGATTCTCTCTCTTTTTAAATACCTTCACTGCATTAGAATTTTTTTTTATTATGTATATATTTTATTTTAATGAGCGGAAAACGTCCTCAGTAATTTGCTTCGGGGTCAATTTTTTAAACCAATGATTTGGATTTTATTGCGGGTGTATATGGGTTTTTTTATTCATATCCAAGGGTTAAAATGAAAAGAAAATGGTTTGACAATAATTCGCCAAGGCTTCGCTATTTTATACAGCCAACATTGCTTTGTTGTCCTCACCGTCATCACTTAATGTTTTGAATGTCCTTTCCCGAAAATATCGAGAACCTAGTTCGCCATCATCTAAGATATTTTATCATGAATCATTATCGCCCATTTCCAGTCTCTAAGGTTCATTAATACTACATAGTTTCTCTTCTGGAAATTTCTGGAATAATACTTTGAATTCTCCTAGGATATCTATCTTGAAAAAAAATAGAGGTAGCTAAAGTCTACGTGTTAGTAACTGTGCGTTGAATGTTTTAAAGTTTTAATCATAATTGTAAGAGAAAATTACAATAGAGCTGTTGTAATTCCATTTTCTTTTTCAGAATTTCTCTCTAAAGGAATAAACATATTTTTTTGTTCTGCAAGTATTTTTCCCGAAAGAACGGTGATTATTTACGCTGAAGTTTTTTTGTTTGTTTGTTCTAAAGCAGAAATATTTTGTATTAGAATGAGATTAACCTTTTACATTTTTTGGGCACATTTTTGAACAATTCACTTGAAAATTGGAGTATAGAAGTGAGTCTATTTTTTCAATGTTAGATATATACACTGACGAGCCAAAAAACTGGCACAGGCGTGCGTATACAAACAACGGAGATGTGCAACCAATCAGCTTAACGCGATGCGGTCGGCAGCGCCTATATAAGAAAACAGGTGTCTGGCGAAGCTGTTAGATCGGTTCCTGCTGCTACAATGACAGGTTGTCGCGATTTCTGTGACTTTGAACGTGGTGTTATAGTCAGTGCATGAGAAATGGGACATAGCATCTCAGAGGTAGCGATGCAATTTGGATTTTCGCGCACGACCATTTCACACATGTACCGTGAATACCAGGTATCCGTTAAACACCAAATCTCCGACAGTCGTGAGGCCTGAAAAAGACCTTGAAAGAACTAGACCGTCGACGACTGACGAGAATCCTTAAATGAGATAGACGTGCAAAACTTTCTCAAATTGTTACGGATTTCAGTGATGGGGCATCAAAAAGTGTCAGCGTGCGAACTGTTCAACGGACCGTCATTGATATGGGCTTTCGGAGCCGTAGGCTCATTCGTGTACCGTTGTTGAGTGTACAGCACAAAGCTTTACGCCTTGTCTGGGCCCGCCAACACCTCCATTGTACTGTTCATGACTGGAAACACGTTGCTTGGTCTGACAAGTCTCGTTTCCAATTGTATTGGGCGGATGGCCGTGTACGGGTATGGGGATAACCTCGTGAATCCATGGACCGTACATGTCAACCGGGTACTGTTCATGCTAGTGGAGCCTCTGTGATGGTATAGGGCGTGTGCAGTTGGCGTGATATGGGACCCCTGATACGTCTGGAGATGACTCTGAGAGGTAACAAGTACATAATCATCCTGTCCGATGATCTACATCCATTCATGTCCATTGTGTATTTCGATGGACTTGGACAATTTCCGCAGGACGATGCGACACCCCACTCGTCGAGAGTTGCTACTGAGTGGCTCCAGGATCACTCATCTGACTTTAAACACTTCCACCGAAATCTCCAGACAATAACATTATTGAGCATATCTGAGATGCCTTGCAACGTTCTGTTCAGAAGAGATCTCCTCCCCCCCCCCCTCTCGCACTTCTAAGGATTTGTGGACTGCCCAGTAGGATTCATGGTGTGAATTGTCTCCAGGATACCTTCAGACATTAGTCTAATCCATGTCAAGTCGTGCTCTTGGGGGCCCTACACGATATTAGGCAGGTGTACCAGTTTTTTTGGCTCTTCGGTGTATGTTTGAATGCATTAATAGAGTGTTTGTGTGCTTTTAAATATATATAATATAATATTGAGTATAATAATTATAAAGATAATTGTAAGAAAAATGTTTAATTTATTAAGTGTGTGGGGAGAATTGAAACTGGTCAGTCACCAAGAGATAAAATTACTGAAATACTTCTTTAAAAAAATCTCTATCAGAAATTTACAACACCTATTCTCGCGAAAGTCAAGAGACTAGAAAATCTTACATGTGTACTACCACTAAAAGCTCTTCGTTTAGAACTCTACCTGAGATGTGTAGACTAAATGTTTCATGAAAGCCTTCAGTAGATTTTTGTCAAGTTGTAGCAGTATATGTTTGGGTAATAATGCAAAAATTTAAAAGTGTTAAGAAAGAGCTAAAATATTTTACAGAAGTTCTTCAAGATCATAAATTTGAAGTTTTATTTCAATGTCTAAGAATCTCGAATTTGGATACAAGCGATAACAGAATAAAGTTTATCGCCGAGCCTTGTCCATGGTGGGGAGGGTTCTATGAAAGACAAAATCTGTTAGTGACCCTTCTAGAAAGTACTTAGGAAAGACAGCCTCACTTTCGTGGAGCAAAGAACAACTTTATCTGTAACTAAAGCCGTACTCAAAGGCCACTGACATACGTTTATAATAACAAAACAAGACGAAGGATTCTTTAGTCTCATTGTCTCCATTTTGAAAGGAAAAAATATTTTGTTACCCTATATATTTTGCTGAGCTAACGAACTAAGTTTATAAAAACAGTTTGATTAGAGAGAACAGTAATTTGACTAATTTGGCAGCGATTTTCGACCAGAAGCCATGATTCGAACTCAGATCTCGAGACGACACCAGTTCCTTTTCGGCTCACTGACGTCTAGAAAAAGTTTCATTTTCATTCCCCTTCTTTTGCATAACCTTCTCACACAATTTTAAAAGAAACGGAAAGATCAATATTTTTTATTTGCATTAAAATCATTCGCCGCTTGAAGAGAGTAGAAGATAGTTGAAATTCAGAAAGATCAGACAGTTAATGATACGTTGTGGAGAGGACAAATTATTCTGCGGGATTTAAGAATCATTAAAGTTATTAAAATGTAGGGGTTATATTAGAGTTCCTAACCTAAAAAAATTATGGTAATTCAAAAAATTTACAACCATGTAATATCTTCTTGATGAGTTTGATGCTGCCTATTTTTAACAGATATGGCAGTTAACTCGTGGACATCCCCCATTGTCACCGAGAATTCTTCTCTTTTTTGCTTTTTTAATCGTGTTTTAGCTTTTTCTCTAGTTTTGATTACATATATAAATATGAATAGATTGATGAATGAAGCTGATAGTTAAAACACAAATTCCTGTAATATCATTACCATTAGAACTTCATTAGTAGTGGATTCCTTAGGGGTGACATTTTGTACTTATTTCACAGTTCGCCAATGCATTTTTTACATACTGAAATGCTTAAGAACCCTAAATTGAGTTTTTGTCGAACACACCGGTATCATGCACCCGATTCTTTTTTATTCAAGGTAGTATCGCTGATCAGTAGCCTCTTAAATATGCAAAATGTTTCCAAATTGGGAGGAAATATGGGCAATCATACAGGGAGAAGTTAAGACATAAAAAAAAAACCAATCTCCTTCACATAAATTTTATTTTCTATTCAAACATTTACATTAAATTGCTTTCACTTGTACATATACATATCAAATGACAATAATAGTTTTAACATAAAATTGTACAAAACATGTTCAGATCTAAACACGCACAAATACATTATAAATGCACAGTTTATTTACAACATCCTATGCATGAGATTCGAGTGAATTCTCTATGTGAAACACATTATAAAATGCATTGCCGAAAATTTAGGATTGCAAAGTGTTATTTATCCACTTGCAGGAATAGAAGAGGTGATAAAACTGAAAATTGAAACTATTCTTAAAACACATTTCAAAGTAGAAATTTGCGACAGGAAATATTTTTCCACATTTGTTTCCTTATAAGCTTCAGCACAAACGTAACTAAATATTTCTTTGTGACAAATACGATATGTTATTAAGTTTCGAATAGTTTACATCAATTCGAGGAAAATTAATACGGATACGTTGTTATCGAGAACAACACCCAGAAAATGAATAACGATGATTAATTTAAAGATGAAATTTAAGGTGGTCCGGTGAAAAATCATATTGCAATGATTTCTATGCAAAAACATTTAAAAAAAATAAATACCCACTAACCATTAGAAAAGCGTAGCGTACACCGTTTTAATTTAATCATTTTTTGTAATATATTATATAGATTATTAGCTCTAAGTTTGGTATTGCTATTTGACTAATTAATCAAAGCCTTTCTGCCTTTTTCAAGTTCGCCAAAAGTTCCACTAAATCAAATAATATAACAATGCCTTGGCGAATTTTGGCAGAGGAAGAAAATATATATTTGATCAATAACACCTTAGGGCGTAAATTTTTAACAGATGTTTATATAAAGTTAAGTGTTTTTTACCTTGCATTAAAAATGTTTAAATAAAGTGAATTTATCTTGATAAAAAATATATATATCATAGAAAAATTTAATATCTTTCTAAAATATATTATTAAAAACCTAAAAGTCAAATTGAAATTTTAAATACCAACAAGGTGTTACCGATTAGGTGTTACCGATTTTTTTCTTCTGTTAAACGACGCCGAAGCATTACGACGTTTAACTTGTTTAACTTGTTTTACTGGAAGTTACTCTCGACGTTTAACTTGTTTCATAAGAAATTTTGGAAACTTGAAATAGGCAGACACACATATCTGCCAAAGTGATAACAATAGTACCTCAGGGCTAAAAATCAAAAGATCCCACGTCATTACTTTTCTTAAAAAGATTATTTTAGTTTTTGGGGATATTTTTTAGAGTGAACAGAGACATTTTCGCTATTCAGTGCTTAATACATTTTTCCTTTTGTTCTTCATCAAATTACCCTTAGTAACATAAAATTTTGCAGTGTTAAAAAAAGTTAAATACATCTCTAAAATTAGGTTGCCTTGCAGAGCTAAATAGGCTTGCTTCTTCCTCGTCAGTATTGTCCTAGCATTCTTGAATCCCCTATCATTTCGACTACAGTTAGCTGCGATGAAGTTGAGACCTCCGACTCTTCGTTTTCTTCAAATATATCCCAGTCGAATGAACTCATCTATCAAAACTCATCAAGTATTCCTGTATAGCTGAGGAGTCATAAGTACAGATTTAAAAGTAAACTGTAATATTTCAAGAAAAGTCCGCTTGTGCATGAGTTTTTTTTCCAGCAGTCTCAATGAAAAAAATTACTTTTTGTCAACTAGAAAAAAAAAAGTTTTAATGTATGTTTGGTTGAGTTCAGTTATATACATAAGCGGTAATTTCCCATCATTTTCAACCGAAACATCACGATGATTAGGAAATTTTTGTATAACTCATAAAAACATATGGAAAACTTTTTGCTGAATTTGAAAATTTTGAGCAATGCGTCATCAAATGACTACAAACTGTAAAATGTTTAGAGCTAGAGACAAAATTAAAGTCAATTTTCATAACGTATATACATATTACGCATGTTTAACGAAGTTTGCAGAGAAAATTTTATGTTCACTCGGTTTCATGAAAAACGCACAGTAATTATAATAATAATATAATTACAAGATAAAAAGAACTTTTTATATACCACGTTTTTAAATTTTCTGTTGAATCACATGAACTTGACAATTCTCTCTTAATTGCACAAACCTTCACTTAATTATTCTTTTCCCTTTCTTTTATTTAATTTTAATTACTTTTTAGTCGTTTCCACTATCCACAGACTTTATAAACTTTAATTTTTATAATTTTAAAAAAAATTTTCGCACAATATTTTTGCAAACAAACTAAATTTACATGTATTCTGTTTTCAAAATCGTCAAAAGCCGATACGCAAAAGTGCAAGCATTCAATTCAATCAAAGCACCACCTTGCGGATTTTTTCGGCTAAAAGTATTAAAAGAATGAATTGTCATCGTGTTCTGATCTATTCTAAAAGTTTCAAATGTCTAGGTAGTCAGGAAGTTTGTTAAAAATCGATTGCAAGATTTGTACTGGACAAACAACCAAACAAACAAACAAACAAACAAACAAGAAAGCGAGTTAAAAACATGGTAAAAATCTAACGTCACAGATAGGGGGTGGGATAAACTTAATTGCTAAATATTGTTTTCTTAGTTAAAGAACCAAAATAATATGCCTTACAAATCACAACTGAGAAACTGAAGTTTAACTATTTTGCATAATTTTCTAAATGCGACTCCTATACAATTGTATGAAAAGAATAAATAAGATAATGAAAACTATTAATCAGTAGTGAATCGTTATCACTTCATTATCGTAAACTCACGGATGGAAAAACCCAAATGATCGTAATTTTCATAGGTAATAAAAATTTGATAGCATAGATCTCAGAAATTCGGAGTTAATCTGTAATAATTATTAATAATTAATACCAAATAAATGCATATTTTAGGCATTATTAATCCATAACTTCAATAACCACATTAACGTGTGCCCTTTAAGAAAGTACTTTAAGAAAAACCTTCGAAATTTAAAAATTTTAACTTCCTTTGATATACAGTGCTTATGATCCAAACTTTTATGATTACAGTATTTTCTAGTTGAACTGTTCGCTAAGTATTGTCAATATAATCTTGCAAAATTCAAATGTATGCGCACATTAATGTGAGGCCTTTTTAGATGTAATTTAGTGGGAAACTGAGGTATTCATTTTAAACTCAGCTTTATCACCTCTGAATTATGCTGTTTTCCTTACATCAGATATGTACTGCATCGTATGCTTTCTCAGAAAACGTGAGGACGTAATTTTACGAAGCTGAAAATAAACGAAAAAATAATAAACCCCTCCCTTTTTTTTTTGGGGGGGGGGAGGTATTTTAGAAGAAAAGAAAAAATATCAAAACATTCCGTATTTTTACTTAACAGTATAACCAGAATTTAAACTGTTACCCTTTAAATTTATTTTGATGATGCAAAATGTACAATTAAAAGTAAAATTTGAAGAGTCAATTCCTAATAGTTAATAACAAAATTTTATTTAGTCAATTCATAATTTACAAAATATAAGTTCACTATTCGTTTCCAAGTTTTTAACTTATAAACGAGATATTTTTTAAAATTTCCAATAGTGGGTTACAAGACTATAAAAAAAAACAAGAACAGAGAAACAAAAGAAAACTAAAACTACCGTGAACCCAAAAATTTCCTAGCTATCCAGTATCTCTCCCACACTGGAGCTGGAGGTAGAGCAGGGCAAGACAATATATGGGTAAAGTCTATGTCCTCTCGAGGATTACAGTGCTTGCAAAAGGGTTCTGAAACGATATTTACACGTCAGAATAAACGAAATATTGAGAAACTTTTTTTTTTCTTTTCCTTTGACCATAAGAAAAGTTAAGGGATAAATAGGACTCAGCTCATGAAAATAGATAAAAATGAACCTCTTTTTCTTCCTAAATCCAATAAAAACACAGCATAGTTATAATTATTCTAAAACCATAAAAGAAAACCCGTTTCTTAGCTGGTTCCATCGTAAGTTTTAAAAAGTAATGTACTTTTAAAGTATGGTCATGTAAGTTAAGTCGCGTAAAGAACCACTGTATAATACAAAATTTTATAATTAAACAATATATATATATATATATATATATATATATATAATGCATAAGATAAATCCTTACATCTATCAGAATTTTTGCATAGAACAAATTTAGGGCCAGACACCTTCGGTAATGCATTTAATTTACAATCAATAGAGATAAGTATATGAGAACAACACCTTGCTATACATAAAACATATTTTATAATGAAATCATGTCTCACTGCTTAAACACTAAACCTAGACAACAACTTAGATACACAAGCTTGGATGATACTTAGCAAACAAGTGCAGCTAAAACTTCACGCATAAATGTATATGAACAAAGACATAAATATAACTTTAAAACTATCTACGGAGGTAATTAAAAGTAATTACAACTTTGTACCTTGAAAAAAAATTTGGATGGAAAACGTACACAGTGGAAAATAAAACTGACGTCGTGCTATTCGTCAAGCGTTTCGAATTAGGATCTGCGGAAAATTATATTTTCAGACTGCTCTATAGCTAGAATGGTCAATAAAGAACCTCTTTCATCATTCAGAAGATATTCTTTAATTAATCAATTTTACGCGAGAATAAAATTCTTAATTTCATCACAGAGAGAAAAAAAAACTGTAGATCTATCAGAATTTGCCTGCTTGAATAAGTTATATTTTATAGAAAACTTAATCTGTCGGAAATACTAAATTTTCCCTAAAATAATGCCATTTACAGATTAAAATCGTCTTTCAAGAGATACAGAGCAAAAAAAGTTTGAAAAAATGAATTAGCATTAGTAGTTTTATTAAAACATGGTGAAGGGGGGGGGGACGAATTTCCAGTTAAATTTTGTAAAGCATTAACTTTGCTTATAAAATTTGAAAAAAAGAAAAATGAATCTTTAAAATGAATCGATTTAAATTTTCACATGTTTTAGTAAATGCTGGTTTATATACCGACGTATGTGATCGGCTCTCCCTTTCAGCAAAAATGAAATTTTTCAAAGTTTATTACTTTTTATTGTTATTCGTGTATGTTAAAGGCAAGCGAAAGGTTTGATCAGATAAAGCATTAAAGTCATAAAATTACTTCGGAAAATTTAAAAGTGTTTACACTGAAATTTTTTACATTACGTGTTAAAAAAACTCATCCTTAAGAGATGAAGTTTTTTAGTTTGTATTCAATGAACTCCTGGATATACGCGGGATCTTTCTCTTCCGACACCATTTACATTTTTTCTTACCTTTCCTTTATACAGCATATTTGTTGAAGAACATATGCATAAATCAAACTATTAAGGATTATGAGCCTAAAATGCCCATAAATACAATTCTCTTAATAATAAGCAGATCGGCTTAGTAAAAGCTAAACAGCTAAAGCAAAAGCTTTCATTTACAAGATATTTTTTGTCTTATAAGTAAAATTCTCCATGTAACATTATTCCGTACTTCAATTGCATTTGGCGTCTTTCCATGTAAACCCTCTTGAGAAATAATGGATTAGCCAGATGTTTACACAAATATTAGGGACAGTTATTTTTAGAAGAAATTTTTAATTTAGAATTAACTGTACATAAATTATTTTAAAATTAATTTATAGTTCGTGTTTTGTAACATAAAATTCAAACAACTTTAAATTTTTAACAGCTAATATTTTAACTGTTAATGAAGTTATATTTTAATTGCTTTAAACAATTTTTAAATATTTTTATAAATTACGTATGATTGTTTTTAAAATAAAAATTTTATGTAAAAACAACAGACATCAGCTTATAAAAATTAATATCAAGTAATTCTGTGCTTTAAGGATATATCAGCCATTAATGAAAAAGACACATAAAATACTTGAAAAGGGAGTGTTTACATTGTTAAAATTTAAAATATACTTTTGTTGACTGTAACAAAGAAAAGCAATATGTCTTTTCAAAGTTCGAAAAGTCATATTTTTAATATAAAAAATCATATCAAAATCGATTTTTTTTCATTGTTTGGATTATTTTGAGAAAGCTTTTTTTTCTGTAGATGTTTAACTTTACCGGTGGAAAATTAAAATTGTTTTTGTAAGATCATAAATTATACAAATGCTGTTAAATTTTATAAATCCAGGAACTTTGAAATAAATGGAATAATAAATCTTTGACCTTCTAAAATCCTTGTAAAACTTTATTCTTTTAAGATTTTATAGAAGTCTCATTTTTTAATTCAGAGGCTGCGAGAACATTTGAGATACTTTTAAAATTTGCCATATCTTTATATTGAATATCTTTCACGGGCCTCTTACGAAAAGACATGCTTGTTGTTAGATAAATGTTAGTAACTGAGAACTTCATATCTAAACCATTCCTTTAGATGAATAGGTAACACATTCTCTTCGAAAATTTTCTGTCCTTTAAAAACTGCCGCTCTTAAATGTTATGTCGAAGATGTATTTATCTCTCAATATAGAAATGATTACCACGGTTTTTTCAAACTTCGCGCAACCTCTCTCTCTGAGAATTACTGGCTTTGTTGAAAATCTTGCAAGGCAACTGTAAAGTAAATGGAGGATAATTAACAGCTAATGTTTAGTCTCTCAAAATTTCGAAAAAGGGCTCTGTGATTTAATACACTCCTCGATAATTAAATGCAAGTAGCGATTGATAAATAAAATAATTTCGTGTCAACATTAGTTTCCACAGATCCAGTTTT
Organism: Dolomedes plantarius; assembly: GCA_907164885.2. Lineage (NCBI taxonomy): Eukaryota > Metazoa > Arthropoda > Arachnida > Araneae > Dolomedidae > Dolomedes > Dolomedes plantarius. The sequence goes on along the minus strand of OU015492.1, from coordinate 128,303,718 downwards.
GAAAAGTTGAATGACCCCCAATAAAACTTACATTTTCCTGTGACGACAATGACCCTTAAATAATGAACATTCAATGATGTGCAGTACCCGTTTTATGTGATAAATAGCAGACGTCCAACCATTTGCACGAACACAAATAACAACACAAGTTCAGTCGAAAGGAGAAAAGATTGCAGAACAACGGTTAGAATTTCTTGAAATCAGTGAAAAACTGAACACAACAGACATTGGACTAGCATTGTTTTGTAGCGCTTTGATTGCGTATCGAATCAATCGGCTCAATACATATATTGATCTGGGCAAGAATTATGATCTTTCACGTTCTGTGCAATGATTTTAGTCGGTAATTATTGAATTCAGTAAGAATGCTAAAAAATTATCAAAAGATGAAGACATTAAAATCATTTTATCTGTGGACGCTATCCAGTTGCAGCACAGAAATTATAACAAAGAAAGAAACTATGTATATATGGACAACATATATATATATACATATATATAATTTATATGCTTATATATAATTTACTAAATGCATGCAGATGTCATTTGAACAAAGCACCATTATCTACATACGCAGAATCAGTAAACATAGGCATGAATTTAGTCGTGGTGTAAAGTAAATGAAAAATTTTCCATTGCTAATTTAACGACAGTTTATGCTTACGAGTAGACAATTATTACAGGGTGATGGGGATATTCTAACTTGTTTCTTACAAAAATTAAGACCAAAGAACTGAACGTGATTCTTCTTTCTAGTGAATGCGATTCCTATAGAAATTTAATCGCAATCTTTGTAATATCTCCATTCGACATTTTGTGCAACATCTCCCATGAAAAAATAAATATGAAATATAGTAGTGAGAACTTATAAACACAAAATAGTTCAACGAGAAGGAACTAAAAAATCCCGCGCAAAAGTTTTTCTTCTTTTTTGATGTGTGTGTGACGCGAGCCCGGAGGATAGTTCTAGTGGCTTTTTTTTTTCTTTCTTTTCTGCGTCAAGACACAGAAAGAGACGAAATGAAAAAAAGATCGTCCGAGTGGAAAAGGAGACGAAACATTGTTCGCATAAACACACACTACCGCGAGAATATTTTATATTCTACTTGGACCACTAGAGGGCTCTTCTGGTTGGAATGTGTTGTCGCGCCACCTGGCTCCACTAGCGGGAAACAAGCACGACTTGGCGGCGAGCGATTTTTGCAAGACTTGGCGAATACGCGTCGCTCCTCTACAGGCGATCCGGCGACTCGTACACTTTGACAGGAATGAGATTAGTCTGCTGAGATGTGGCCTCTGCAAAAGCAAAGAAAAAAAAACACCCATAAGTTGACATCTGCAAAAATAATTAAGAGAGGATTGAAATTCTAATGGTCCTGTCGCTCTTGTTTTGGAAGAACTACGGCGGTTGCGATTTTGCAGCAAACTGAAATTATCTCTCTCTTCACTACTACATATATGTGCAGAACTGCTATAAAGATACTGTAAAAAGTATTAGTTCAAATTCAGTGTTTTCATTTCTAGTAATTATGCAAAGTATAGGATATTTAGACAAGTCAGACTTTGTTCATTTCATTTCTTTTGAAATTTACGCTGGAAATATTCAATGCAAAGAGTTTAAAAAACTTAGACAATATTTATTATTATTATTATTATTATTATTGCTCTAGCCTGTTTTCTGAGGCAGTTTTTGATTTTTCTAGACTTTGTAAAATAAACTTGAACAATAATAAATAATAAAATATTTGTCTTCCTAATTAATAGATGTGCAAATCTTCTTACAACTAATTTTGCACCTTAAAAAATTTAGAGGAACTAGAATTATTTAAAATTTTTTATATAAAAAATATATAAATATTGCCAATTTCTTTTTCTCTCTCATGATTTCACATAACAGTATGTGGGGAACATTTAATGTCAACTGCAGATAACAAATTTGCTGCTATAGCTAACAAATATTTTTAAAAGTTTTTATTCCGCTTCTCTTTTCAACGGATAATTCAAGTGTAGCGAAGAGAAAAAATAACTTCAAAATTTGTGACTGCAGAAATAGAACAAAAGGTGAGTACCCTGAAGAAATAAGAACGAAAATCTATTATTTATAACAATTGTTCAAGTTGATCGCGACGTTGAAAAGTCTCAATAGACAGACTGACAGTTGCGATTAACGCACAAGAATTTCATGCAAAATGTTAATTTTTCTGTCATATCGAGTTCATAATTGAAGATAAATATGAAAATTTTGGTTAAATGTCATGAATAAAAGTATTTATTGAATGGACAACGGTACATGTTTCATACAGCTGCAAGAATTATAAAAAGCAACTTTGTCCAAATACTTTTGCACAATATTACATACGGATTAATAGTTTTTAAATGTATACATATATATAAGACGCACATAATTTTACATTTCTTAAGTTATCTTTGCGCTTTTTTTATTCATTAGAAATACAAGTATTTAACTCAAAGTCTGTATGCAATAGCTTTAAAATGTCCTTAATTTAACTTCTTAATTCTAAAAGGAAAAGAATAAAGCAATTAAAAGTTAGTTCTCTCTATTTTTATCCATATATTGTACCTCAAGAATTTATTCTTCTTTTAGGTCGGGGGAGATAGGAATGTTAAATCGTTTGTTGCTAGATGCTACAGAAACATTCATTTATACATTAATATCTGCCTTAAAATGCCTTTTTAGAAAAAATAAATGCGGCAGGCGTTTGTCGTCTGACGGTAAGTATTTTTTCTTCTTGATATTGGTCCATAAAGATCCTCGAAGTTCTTTCTGGCTACTTTATTATGGAAGCACCATTTAAGTGAGCCAGTATTTCTTCCCTAAGGAGACGACACGCCGGAAACGACCAAACCTCATTCGGGATTTGAACGCAAGCCTACAGCGTGCCAGCTTAACCACTGTTCTATGCGGGCGGCCATTTCCAAACTGTAAAGATAGAAATTCCACATCCTAGCAACTATGAAGCAGAATTCATGGTCACTATGCTATGCTTACCAACATTAAAAATTAGCAGATTACTGTCATTTCTAAGCAATAGTGTTTGAAAAAGTAAGTCTGTTTCTACCTTGACAAGGTCCTTCGTGTTTGGCTTCGAGTAAGACTCCGTGTTTACAGGCATCCTGCATCATATGGCACCAGGTCGAGTAAGTGTAGTTATTGGTGGCGCATAAAGGTTCCGTCCGAGGTATCTGGCATTGGGTGGGACACGTCACACATCGAGGTGGGCCACCATTGGGATCGATGAGGCAGCGTTTGCCTTTGCGACAGCGGATGTTATCGCAAGAGGCATTGGCTGAAAGATAGAAAAGTAGACCATTTTTAATTACTCATTCGATAGGAAGACATTTTCACGAAATCAAAAAAAATTAAACTTTTTTTTTAAAAGTTTATTTTATAGTACGTCCTTTTAAGTTTTATTTATTCTAACCCGTATTTGCAAATAAACACGTGAGTGTGTACATGTACTATTGATATTTTAGCCGCCATGTCTTACAACAGGGGTGTCAAACTTGCGGCCCGAGACGAACATTTTGGCGGCCCGGCCAATATATTGGAATATATATAATATCCCTCCAATATATTGGAGAAGAGATGGTCAAGTGTCAGGACGTAAACATCAAATTTTCCTGTTCTTTTATATATGTTTATTATAATGCATTATTTAAAATAAACCTACGTTTCAATTAATATTGATTTTTTTTGCGGCCCACCTATAGTTACACCTTGTTTGTTTGGCCCAAGTTAGCCTTTGAGTTTGACACCCCTGCCTTACAATGTACATCATCAGACACGACGATAAGTTTCATTTACTCTTGTATCGTCACTAGTAGCCACTTTATGAGTCGATAAAGTATAAGTAAGATTTTCCGTAGCGATAATATAAATAATATCCCTGTGACTATAAATTGTGATACAGAAAATTAAAAAAAAATCAAAATGAAATAAAGGCAAAATCACCGTCATTCAAATTTCCCCCAACAATAAAATGAACGAGGAAAATGTATATTATACAAAATGAACAAGGAATGAAACACATTGCTGTTGTCACTCCAAGTAAATAAATCTATCGAGACAGAAAATGCAGCCGGCTGCTCTAGGTTACAAGAGTAGGTACACTGTGGGAAGTTTAGAAACTATTGGGAGCCTGTTTAGCGAAGTTTAGAAACTATTGTCGAGCTGTAAGAGAAAATGGGCAAAATTTGAAAAGATAGTCTCAAATACAAGTAGTGAATGACAAAGCAGCTATTTAGTTTGCACAAGATGCGAAATGAAACTAGTACTTTATAAAAACAGAAAATAAAAAAATCATGTAATTAAAAAAATTTTAGATTTAATTTTTCGTTACGATAAAATTTTTCTGTAAATCCATAAGTAGATGATTTTAGTTTACAGAAATAGGTATTTATGTGCTAAAAAATTTTAAACAAAAGCAATTTAATGTATGCCCAATTATACTTCCAGAGCAGGTGCTTAATGCAAGAACGTCGTCCAAATTCTGTGTATATATATTTTTATTTTGTAGTTGTCTGTTGTTCGGAGTGCATAATTCATTAATCCTAATGAATTGATTAACTATTATTTTCCTTAAACACTCTTTGGAGAAAAAGTGTTGTCTGAATTTTTTTTGAAAAGATACTTAGACGTTTTGTCATATTTCCATTTTTAATAGTTTTAACGTTATTAAAAGATAAGTTTAGATCCAAACAATTTATCTGGGCATTATTTTTACTTTTAATATGTCTGTATAAATAGTCACCTTCCTGAAGATAGTTTTCCCAAATAGTATAAATACAGATTTCTCAAGAATATCTTTTGAGTTTCTTCGTGTAGCTGTTTGTATATTACTTTTTCCTGAAGCATGTAGTTGTGGATGGTGATAAAATTGAGTAGTCTATTAAATTCAATGACTTTCATTTTAAAATTTATATGTATATTATAAAGTTTTATATAAAGTAATTATTCAATTTGTCTCTTTTACATCTCTAAATGATGTTTAAAGTTCTAAGTTACTTCCAAAATGTTCCTTGATATATATATATATATATATATATATATATATATATATATATATATATATATATTACTTAAGTATACCGAAATAATTTTTTATTATGTTGTTTAATGTTATCAGCCTCTGTCGAAAACATAATTAAGGTAAGGGTCATTTCAGGTTAAAACATTGCAGTAATGTATGAAGAATCTAAATTTCGGGTTGGCCACTAATCGTTACAAAAGGTGTTATAACTTAGCAACTTATCAAATACCCTGATATTAGACATTTTTTATGAAATAATGAACTGGCTGTATGAGAGAAAATGGTTACAGTTAGATTTATCAGTTCGCTAGATAAAATTTCTAATTTCACATTTATTTTACAACCGAGACAAAATTCCAGTGTGTATCACTGGAAGTATTAAAGGCTACCCATGATATTTTGGGATAAACTATTTTGTGTCTGAACCGTGGCAGTAATAAAATAATGTAAAATGGAACCGTCTGACACTCTTTGCAATTCAACCTTATGTCGGGTATTAAATTATTTTACTCTTGAGCCTCAGCACACGTCTGAGATTAACGAACTCTTTGTTCCTTAATTTCTCCGCAACAGATATTATCCGAAAGATTCGTTAAAAATAATGCTATTCAGTTAAGCTCTTCTTTATCCCTGTTAACGAAACTATAAAAAAGATTGGGCCACTCTTGAAGAAAGGAACCAACAGTTTACGAGGAACTATTTTGGGTAGAAGTGTTTACTTAAGATAGAAAACAAGCCCAAGATCGAAAAACAACCTAAGATAGCTCCACAAAATGAGATTTTTCACAGCTTACCCGAGCTCTTTCTAAAGCAGAAAGAGCAGCCAAACAAAACGCAGCTACGAAGAAAAACTTAAAAGAAGATATTTTCATCCACTGAGAATTATGTCGCAGATGTTTGAGAATAGTGCGCCGTTATTACTAAGTTCTCGAGAGAGAATATATATACCTCGAGTGACATAGCATTGAAATGCGGGTTGAAGCTGGATAAAATCACTCTCAAGTATTCCGTTCGGCAGAAGATAACTGCCAGATATTTTGAATAGAAATGTTTTTGGGGTAGAGGTAAGGAAGCACGGGGATATTACTCGAAAAACCCCATTAGAAAACAGAGTACAGGTGATTTATCACTGGCTTAGGCTTTCCCAAAACAGCATATCAGTGGTTAAAAAAACTATTTCCTTAGGCATGATACACAGTTCTTTAGTATGAATCAGGAGTGCGCGTGTATTTCAACTTAAAGCAAAAGAAACAGTGAATCTTACACCTTACTTAAATACTTATAATGACCCCAAAAATGTAGGGAAAAAATATACGAGTTTGGAATACTCAAGATTTTTGTAGTTTGAACTTATAACTCTGTACTTTTATTCTAAAAACTAATTATTCGATATTGTGTGGGTTTGAATTTCCAGCTTATTAATAGTCGTTCGTGGTGAGCTTTAAACCGTAGCGCTTCCAGTTCTCGAACAGAAACGATGACCGAGGGGCTAAAAACAACCTACCTTAAAATGAGTTGTTGAGTATCATTATTATTATTATTAGTAGTAGTAGTAGTATTTGCAAATACAACCTATACGGCTTACAAACACAATGAATTATTATCTAAAAAATTTTAAAAATCCTAAATAAACCGGTATTTTATTCAAAAGTTTCAATGCGTATACCATGATGGAAAATACTTACCTTCAGTACCATTTGAATTTTAATAGTTCAATCTATTGTAAGGTTTCGCAAAAGAAATAAACAGATGCGGAGTGAAGCAGAATTTAAGAAAACAATGGTTTAGTACCTTTGAGGGACACATTTTAAAACGACAATAATAAAACTGCCGACTCTTTCCAAGTAACCATTAGAAATGTCCTTTGATAACTGTCGGAGTATTCAAATGACTTGTATAGGGGGAACGCGAGAGGATACGCAAAAACTCGAGCCACACACCCCGTGCCAATAACTCAAATGCCGTAAAGTACTGTCCAATTAGTGCTCATCAGCTCTTGCCGTGTGCTCATTTAATATGTAAATAGAAGGTAGATTGTGTTCGTAATTAGAGATATTGTCGGGCAGCGAAGAGGGGGAAAGTCGCCTCTCCACTGGTTGGTTGCGGCTTGCAGTTTCAATGACCTTGCAAGGCAGACTGCTTTTCTTTTTTTCCTTTTCTTCTCCTCTCCTCTCTGCGAACATGGAAAAGCGCTTACGTGCAAATTTCCTCTTCACATACATCGGCTTTTATTTCCTATGCAAAATAGAGTCTCGTGTTTCGGCAAGGTAAAAACAGATCTGGCGATTAAGAATCTCGGATAAAATATAGCAGTAGTTTCTAAAACTCTCTGTAGTACAGTTTGTTAACTTAGTATGCTTTACATGAGTTGCATTTAACTATTACAGAACTTCAGTTGAAAATTTTAGCAGTTTGTTTTCTTTGTCATTAAAACGAAATCGTTATAAAAATGTTTCAGGCAAACCGTACGAAGTCATGCATGCGGGGATGCGGACGACCAACGTTTGAATCTTTTTAGTTTTTTTTTCTTCTCCCTAATTTGAAAAGGCGCTGCTTAAGAGAGTGCTCGGTAGATTACATATATAATGTGATACCAGGCCTTACACAGATAAGTAACTTTCTGCATTATCATTACCTTTAAAGTAACTCCATTTAAAATGAACTTGCATAAAAATAATGTACGGTTGTAAAATATTCATCAAAACGAGAATATTCAGTATTCAAATTTTCAACAGGAATTAACTATTGAATTTTCTTATTTTTTTTTCCAACTAGGAACTTTGAAATAGTTAACGAAATTTTTCATACAAAAAGCAATGTTTCCACAATTGTAACTCTTGATAATTTAGCAAATTAGTTATTTGTATATTTGTAGCCACTACGTCTGTTGGAGCTTTTACAAATGTGCTATCTTGAACTGTCACTGTGGATTAAAGGATTATTATTTGACATAAAAAGAAATAATCTTCAGTGTTCAGATATTCGATGCATAGAATAACATTTTAGGCATTTCTTTTAATTGCTTTACTAACCGAACTGGCTAGACGATTGGTGTATTGACGCTTCCAGTCGGTTTGAGATTTCGAGCCCTGTTTTTGGCCTGGGTGGTTTGCACCCTTTCTTAATCGGCTTGAAACAGTACCTCCCGGTCGGTTTAGCTCCCTGCGGCAAAGGATGACCGTAGACCTCCAAACCAATCAAGCACTATTTGGATCAATATCCCTCATTAAATATTTTCCTGTAATGAATTCTATAATACCCTAAATTTTTCTACGAATGTTTGTGCAGTCTTAATATGACGACAACAAGCGAGCTTATTTTGGCAAAAGGCTGATCGGCAAGGAAGCGATCGCGTTCCACAATTATTATCGAAATTTCTGTTTCCTACTAATTTAAAAATTTCCTCGAAATCGAAACGCAGTTGTTGATTTTTTATTTATTCGATGTGAAATTATTCATTCGAATGTTATACAGGCTGAATTGGAATGAGTTCTGAGAAATATGTTCCTTTCATGCAAGCTTAGGTTCCCGAAACACTTCGAATGGCACGATTCGCTTTACAAGAGCTGTATCACACTGTGCGATTAGTTATTATTCAAGGAATAAAATTGTTAGATAGCAGTTAATGGTGGCTAAGTTTCTGAGTACATTGTTCTCGTTTATTCAATGAATGAGTTTGGATGACTGAGAGACACCACACACAGAAAGAAACTAATTTCTTCGACCTTTAGGAAGCATTTTCTTTTACTTAATCTGAGCGTCTCTCTTTCAGTGTCATCAATCTTGGAGCGCTGTCAAAGACGATAAGAAAAAAAATGGAAAAACAGTCTCCAACTGCAGTTGCTTTGCAAGTAACTGAAAGAGCAAACAGACCGCTTAAAACATTTCAATTGTTCTGACTGAGGAGGTCGAAAATCATGCGCTTTACGTTTGGGTTAGGGGAAATCGCTGCAGTTATATAATAAAAGGGTGCGTAAGTCGCATACAATTAAAAACAAAAGTAAAAAGAGCGCCCTCCCCCCCATCGGATCTTCCGAATAATTAATGACGAGTAATTAGGAAGCAAGAATATAAAGTCTATCGGCAATAAATCATTCTCGTAGTGCACCGAGTATAATGAAATGTCATTAAAAAAAGGAGTTTAAAAATAGTGGCAAAAGTAATAAAATGTCACGCGAAAAGATGATCGATGCTCCTTCGTGGTAATTAGTAATAACCTGTTTGGTCTCATATGCTTATAAAGACAATTTTAAGGGCCGCCGATTCAAAAATCTGCATTTTTATACAAAGTGTTCATTAGGCGATCTGCCAGTCTACCACACACTCGCAGATATTATTAGGGAAATCATTGGTTTCAACCATAAAAATAGTTTATACATTACATATATGCGCATAGCTTAAAGCAATGTTTCGTAAACTAAACGAGTCAGAACAGATCTCTTGTATATGTGAGCGAAAATCGCATGCACATACTCCTATCGGAAATGCCAGTACCCTTCATTTAACTCCCAAATTGACGTACATCTGGAATGCCAAATATTTATGTGTGCTCCTTTTAGCATAGAAATGAATTTTAGTACGGAAAGAAATAGACCTTGAGTTTTCTCCCTCTACGGTAACAACTAATTGAAGACTGCAAACGAAATATCGCACCATTTCGTAACACAAGCAGTGAATTATTGGATATATGGTGAAAATAGTTTTTCGAATCTCACGTTTCTTAGGGATTTTCTTAATACTACTAGTACTATTGCTAAGCTGGTCAAAATGACGTATTTCAACATGTGTTAAAATATTCAGAAAGTCACTACTAGTGTTTTAATTTGTTATAGAGGAAATATGTATTTTCATTCCATAAGCCTGGCCTCTCATTTTTTTTTTTTTTTTTTTTTTTTTTTTTTTTTTTTTTTACATTGAACACACAATATTCTTCTACAGTCTTCGAGCAAATCACGAAAGTAATGGGGGAGGGGAGGAAGTGTTGAAATACAATATTGTTCATAATTGTGACCTACTGGGGAATTTTCAGCAACAAATAAATGAATTTGAATCATTAGGTACGATATTTCATCTTGAAGGGTCCGTAACACAAAATTCTAAAAGAGGCACGTTTTTAATTTCTTGGTTCAAAGAGATAGTTCAAAGAGATTTCTTGGTTCAAAGATTTATCGCATCAGAAATTACTCGGGGAAAATGAATTTTTTACCAGTTAAAATGATTAAAAAATTTATCAATTTAATTTTGATATCTTTTCCAAGCACAAAAGGGAAAAGAATTATGCAAATAGAGCCACTAGTTCGACAGATATATCCAAACTAAACATGCTTTAATTTTTTTTATTTAAATTTTTTTTAAAGCAAAATTTCCAATTGTTCAAGTATTTTTTATATGAGTAAATGATTCTTTATATTGAGACACATATGTCGTAAAAAAACAATTATTAATTGTGTCTAAATAAAAAATATATATACTTTTGTGTTTTGGAACTCTTTTAAAGTGTAAGAGGAAAGTGAGAGGTATGACATTTTTTTTAAAAACACGGTTCTTATAAAAATAGTGGTTAAAACGTGACAAATTATAAAGATAAAAATTCGGAAAATTCACCTTTGCATTTTCCTCGGTACGCTTGCGGCACTGCTTTCCCTTTGACGCAGGCCGCTTGCCTTATGTGACATATACTGCTGTAGGTCACATTATCTGCACCGCACACATAGTCTCCAAAACTGTTGGAAGAGCAGTACCCTTGACATCGAACACAGTGGGGTCTCAGGACTTGATCCAGAAGACAAGTTTTACGACCCGTGCATTGCACTTTGTCACAGCTCTCTGCAAATGAAAATCAATCAGAAGGAGTGAAAGAGAAAAACACTGTTTTGCACTCAGTTATGTACAAAACGATCTCACCAATAAAAAGAAAATAAACCCATTCCAACTCTCCAACAGCGAAATTTCTATTATGATTCTCGCTAAGTCATCTGATTTACGCGATGAAAGTGGGGGGGGGGGGGTTCAGGGTTGCCTGGGCAGATCTGTACTGTCCGTCCGGCGCCCAGACCTATACTAACTAACCCGAACATGTGAAATTCATCCCCAACAGCGTATTCAGGAATTGCTACGTAGCGACTGATTTTTAGGTTCATAATGCCGCATAAGCTAACGCTGGGGTCGGCTAATTATTTTGAATTACGTAATGACAGATAAAGGAAGTTACATAATAAAACACTTCTTTTATATTTTTAGTCGCTCTACAGTTTATTTCCTTACATTCCATACAAGACGACCTGAAAGATGATTTTCATTTTTGTGTAAGAAAAATAATGTTTTATTCAATGTGGATACAGTGACAGTTCTAGTTTACTCATAAAACAGTGACCAAGGGTGGTGATACTAATTTTTGTAAAATGTTTAGAATGAATCTTCTATTAAAGGTTAACTTTTATTAGTTTATCGTATAATCGGTTTACGAATTCTGAGGAATTCAGTAAAACTTTTTTCAGCAAGTAAAAAAAATCTTATTACACATACAGAAAATAACAGCACAAACAGAATCGTTTGAAAAGTTAATCCGGCAATTTCAAGGGTAAAATGAACATCTCCAGTAAATTTAATGAAGGAAGCGGTTTTCTTGCTTACTACCACATTTGGCACCTGCTGAATTGAAAATTATGTAAAACATCCGACTTACTTTGACATTTGCCAAAGTATTCCACGGTGAGCTGCTTGTTTTTCCGGCACTGCCTTTTCAACAGCCTGCATATGTGTTTGTACGTTCTACCATCTGATCCACATACTTCTCCCATTTGTCTTTTCTTTCGAGAACAGCTGGGAGAACAGACGCAGGCTGGCCTCTGCTTTCTTAAAATGCATCGCATGCCTTTTCCACACTGTACACCTTCACAAGACACTGTTGAAAGTAATGAAATACAGAATGAATGAAAGAATATTGTAGATTACACAAAGCATGAAAATCAGTAAGGATAATTCACTGTTTAGCTCCTTAGAGTATAACTGAGATGCCTGCGAAACCTTCTTGTTAGGCGTAGGCAACTCGTATGGAGAATATGAACGGAATAGCTCAGGTTCGAACAATTGCTGCCCACCAAAAGATACGATAACTAAACGTCTTCCGACTCCGATTGTTTGTTGGATAGATTAGTTCGGATTGTGCATAACTAATTTACATAAAAAATAGTCCATGTCTGGGCCCATTGAAAAAGATCTAAAAGATAAAAAAATATTTTACTTCATTTCAGCATGAAGCATGAATAAGTTGGCATGTTTTGAAGGGGAAAAAAACGCTTTTTAAACAAAAGTGTCTTAGCTAAATTTTAGCTCCTTATGACACCTAAAAGTAACTGATATGTCTCAAAATTCAGAATGACCACTACATTATAATACCGAGAAAACTATCTAAAATTAAACTATCTAAAGTATGTAAAATTATCACATTAATTTTAATTTTTAAAAATGTATCGCAAAAATGGGGGGAAAACAGAAATTAGGCACCATACAAAGCGGAAGCCATTCGATTTATTTCGTGTTTTCGATCATAGTATATGAAATAATAAACGGTGCTTTTTCTTTCTTCTGTCTATCACTTTCGTTATTTCGATTTACTGGAGAGAGAATGAACAAAAAAAAATCATGGTAAAGTCCGCATAATTTTTCTCTTACATATTGGTAAGCTCCTAACTCCTCATTTATTTTATAATACGAGCCTTACAGAGAGACAAACCTCTCACTAAAACGTCATTACTACGAAATTGTACGAGGCTCACGTGAAATATTAAAATCATAAGGCATAAATCGTCATTGAGATGATTTTTTAAACTTAATGGAAGGTCTAAAAGTATTCTGCTCCAAGTATTTCATAACAATTTGAATTAATATTAGAAAACGGAGCGTCTACAAATTTGTCGCAAAACTCTATTTCGATGGATATGCGAATTTTGCAAGAATGAAGTTACAAAAGATGTTTGAGGTTTTAAGATTGTAACTGTACAGCAAAATATACAAGAAAATTCGAGTGAAGAGAAGTTAATTTCAAAATGTGATACGTATTCAATACTACTTTTTTTGTGTAGTAATCAAACTTACCATAATACCGAAAACTGTTCGTTTCTAAATCAACCGAAATTGTGTCATACATCTTAAGAGTCTTGGATTCGCATTTCTCAATCGTTTCGAACTTCTAAATGCAGCATGCTACTAAATATTGAAGTATATTTGAGCACATCAAGAGAGAGTTTGCTCTGAAATCCTGATATGTATCACCTTTTGTCAACTTTAAACAGGACAGTCCTAAATGAGCAGTCATAGGTATGAGGTGTATTTTCGGTATTAATGTTTAACGTGCCGTTTGGGGAGTAAAAGCTGCATTCTTTATGAACTCTGATGCTAAGCTATCATTCATTAGGTGAAAAGAAATTAAATCAAAGGACTATGAAAATAAATATGGGTAAGATGGTGTTATTTTGAGGGCAGCCATAATGGTCAAATGAATATACCGAGGCCTAAGTACCTTCGGAAAGAACCTTCCCGAGGGAAAGATTAATTTATTGGAACTGGCTAGATGCTGTTTAGGAAATAGTACTATTGATTATTCCATCACTTTTGTTTGTGACCCCGCTCGCTCTTCGGCGTCTTTGACACGAAATTACTTAGTGGTTACCAAAATCACCACAGTAATTGCGTATTATTACCGGGAAAATATCCTTAGTTGCCAGGATAATATATCTTGGCAGAGCATAGTTCGGAGAAGGACAATTATCGTATAGGTTAGGGATTTCCTTTAACCTTTTCCTTACGGGATGGGATAGCATGTATCCTAAGAATACGGGTACAAGAATGAATATGAATATATATATATATATATATATATATATATATATATATATATATATATATATATATATATATATATATATATATATATTTCTTAATGGCGGTTCTTAGAAAGGGGGTATGAAATTTCCTGTTTTAAAGAGGGAATCGGAAAAGCGGCCCCCGTAAGCTAAAGGTTAAAGTATAAAACCCAATTTTCTAGAACAATATACTGAGTACCTCATACAAAAACTGGTTTTGTTTTGGTAGTTGTACGTATTAAGAAAAAAGTGGGAGAGATCTCTTTTCTTCCCAACGTGGTCACTTTACATACAAAAGTAGGACGTTAAGAAGGGTTTCAGAGTTAATATATGTAAAAAATTAAAGTATGAATGAACTAGTAAGAACAGATCGCATATAGCACTAAATTAAAGATTTATAGTAAAAATAGCTTTTTATAGTTTGATTTTAAAATAATATTAACTTTTTCAAGCCACTTCAGTAGACCGCATGAAATACGATGACATTCCGAGACAGCACTTTCTCTAGAACACCCATTTCCACATAAGTTATACATATTTTGTGGGGGAGGGGCTGTAATCAATAAGAAATAGAGACTCTGAGAATGTAATTTTTGCGAATATAACGACTAAAACTGTCCTTAATTTCAGCAACATGGGATAATTTTCTTACAATAATCCAATAACATAAACAGTATTATCCGAACTCATTAACATGGTTTCAAATGACTTCATTTTTTAATTTCACCTATACCAAAGGATCACTGATACATCAACCAAATTTTGTATCTAATTTTACACATGTTTTATATTTTACCCACAGTCACATGAGCAACGATAAAAAGGGAATTCTTCTCGACTAGACCATCGTTTCCCTCGCCACAAGCATCTAACAGAGCAATTTTTAAACTTACTAGCCGCTGCGCGACCAGCATGGTTGCTTTTAGTTTTATATTTTCTTTTGCAAAACAACTCAACTGAAAGAAACGTATGTAAGGAATGTTACTATTACCTGTCGTCATAAATATACGTTATTAAGTGGTAGTGCGATCTCAGCCAAAAAATTTATAACCATTGCAAAATTCTCTATAAGGATGATTCTAAAACATCGTGATTAAAAAAATATGAGTTTCCATTACTTCAGAACAGAGTTAAAGATAAGACTGAAAAACCGAACACCAATGATTTTAAAAATTACACCCCTCTCTGTATGTAATATTTTTCAAAATTAAGATATCTACACTTTATCATTACATTAAATAAGAAATTGTTAGAGACAAATTTTTTCATTAAAAAAGGAGTAAAAATTCAGCAAGTACTAAAATATAGTGTGAATTACTTCACTCTCTATATGCATTATTGTTCACAATTCAGACACTTAATCATACCAAATAAAAAATTGTTGGGAAAATTTCTTCACTTATAAAATGGAGTAAAAATTCAGCAAGTACTACTAAATGAAGTGTAGACAATTAACTCTTACTTACTATTAAGATATTATAATGCAATTATTAATATTTTATTATGATATTCCTCAAACTTCTTGATATACACAGTTGAGTATTTCAGAAATAAGACATGCTATAGTGACAGAATCAAAAGACCGGACTCTAGATAAACCTACATACAACTGTCCATGACTAAACAGTGGATTTGATAGGTCTAAACATATTTTGTCAAAAGTTTGTCCTCTTACATACATTTAGAAAAACCGATAGAACAAAAGAATAAATTATCTCGTGAATAAATTAAAATTATTCCCTTGTAAAATACAGCAATTAAATTGTACCAAATTATTGGCTATCGTCAAACCACTACACACACGCGGTCGGTCGCTAATGTTTACATATGGCAGTTGCAGCCGTTGGCATTCGGAGTGTAGAAATATCGCCGATTTTTGTGCCGCATACCTACGCGTTTTATATATATAGATTACGGTAGCTCGGAACGGTGACGAGTAGTTTCTTTCCCCTTAAAGAAGTCGGATTGAGAATGATTTCGTGACTTATAAGGCTAATTAATAAAACACCAAGTTATCAAGCTCACTTCAGCCAATCCAACTATCTAAGAGGTAGTGTCAAGAGCTGACACCGGGCCCAGGGAGAAAATAATCTTCCAAAGCTCTTATGTCTCACGCCGGGATTCAAGTCGTGGTCAGCGTGGTCCATGGTGACAGGGGAATTTCATCCTCAGTTCTCCACTCCATTTTTCGTTGTATCTGCATCCACATACCATTAAGGATGTTTGCCTTTGCCCAAACATTTTTGCTTGAAATACTAATCAAAGGGCACTCTGCTCAGTTTCA
The DNA here is from genome assembly GCA_907164885.2 of Dolomedes plantarius. Classification (NCBI taxonomy): domain Eukaryota; kingdom Metazoa; phylum Arthropoda; class Arachnida; order Araneae; family Dolomedidae; genus Dolomedes; species Dolomedes plantarius. Next base: position 128,287,519 of record OU015492.1, on the reverse strand, counting down.
TACAATGATAATTGTAGCACAAAAATCGTCTTTTGTGCAGTCACCCTTTTCTTCCCAATATCTATATTGCAAAGTCATCTCTTAAGGACCTCTTAAACCGCTAACAACCCCCGAGTCTGCATCCTCTTTGACGTTTCAATGAGGACCCGACGAGAAGAGGCGAGGGGAGCAGAGTGTAAAATATACTCGTCCCGAGAACTTAAAAGGGCCCTAACAGCACCCCTGGAACACAGATTCGGTCTAGGGATCCTTTGTGAACAGAATGTGGGAAATGTATGATCTCAGTAAGATTATTTTCCCATGGGTCATTCCTCGATGCCTGCGCCCTACTCGGATACTCTCTCTCGCGAAGTCGGATTGGTTTAAGTGAATTTGAAAACTTGGTCACTAGATCTCTCTCAATACTTCTTTTGGGGTATGTTAAGGGATAGTGTCTACGCGTCATAATTTTGCACTCCTCAAGACGTTAAAATTGACTTGGCTTTGATGACGTACTTGAAGGCCCAGTATGAGAGGAATTCGATTATAGTGTTAACGTTGCTCGTGTGACTGTGGAAAACCACGCAGGACATATATAAGGTATAATACAAAAGTTAAATAACTCATGTTTTGGTTGATGCACCAGTGATCTATCTCTATTTTGGGCCGTACGATGGCCACATAGGTATTACGTTAGCCTTTGCAGCCAGTGTTGGCGAGTTCGAATACCGTCGTGGGCAGTCGTTCGAAATGAGCTTAAATCCCAGTAAAATTAACCCTAGTGTTGTAAAAGATGACCGTAGTGCTCCAAACAAACCTGGTTTTTTTTGGTGTATGCCTAATTAATACCAGTTGATGAGTAGAAATTATTATCACTTGAAAGCGGATATATTATTTTAAATAACCCTGTAATTTCATACCAAAAATAGATATACCTCAAACGCCCGGAGTACTTTTTAAAATAATGTATATAAAAAAATCTTAAATTAAAAATAATTAAATCGTATCAATTTAAAATAATATTTCTTTTGCTTCAACTAGATATTTAAGATCTGGAATTTAAGAGTATTAATTTTAAATAAAACTATAAAGTTTTGCTTCGCCTTCCTCATATTAATTTGTTCAAAAGAGTTTTTTTTTCTACATGAGTACTTTTTTTTATTTTAAAAGTAGAAAGTTAATAAGAGCACAGACATGTGAATTTGTGTCACACTATTCCATTGACCATTTCATTCTTTGTGAGTTAAGAATGAAAATTTAATTAAGTCTAATATGAATTTGTAAATACTGTGTAATCATGTGAATAGCAAAGCACCGATAAATCTTAGGAAGTGTAATTTTTGTTTTCGAATTAAAAAAAAAATTAAAAGCTGCAAGAGTTCTATATATTTAGCATAAAATTTCTAGGTCCTTAAAAATAATTGGATGTTTTATAAAGTACAGAATTTCTTTTTGTCCAGGAGTTAAGAGCCGTTTCAGTCTGTAGTGGAAATGTGCGTGTGAAAAGAAAATATTTTCTAAATTAGCCTCCTATTTTCTCCAATATTCCAATACATCGTACACATAAAAGAAATCGACTTATCATCAGAGTCAATCGCAAGGGTAATAAACATCATTAGGCCGAGTTCTAGGCAAACGTTACATTGTTGCTGAATAAATAAGTTTCTCATCCTGCAAATGATTTATGCGCTTCCCAGATATTAAGAGAGATGCGTGTGAGACTGAGAATGTTTTCCAATCGAATTTCTTAGATATAGTTAGGGTTCAAATGCTCTATAAAAATACAGATGTTGTTTATTTGCTACAAGTTTTCACACATTTAGAATATTTTTTAAGAGCAAAGTAAGATACGTGTATATCATGAATAAATAGTGGAAACCAATTTAAAATCTTTCTCATTCTTAGAATTCACTTAAAAAGCAACATTCGAAAGATCTTGTGTGAAATAAATTCAGTTTTTTATATTTAAAAGCAATTTTTTTCTAAATGTTATGCTTGTGAAACAATTCTTTGATTTAAAAAATAAGTGTACTGTAGTTATTAAAAGACTATCTTTCAAACACCTGTGAAGAAACAGGTAATATCTGAACTTATACAGAAGGTCGTTCGCATTTTATGGAAACGATTTTGTAATTTATTTTTGTCGCTTGCATTTTGAGATAAAAATTTGGCAACTTCAGAATAATCATCTGATACTGTTTGGTTTGAATGGAATGTAAAATAAGATTTACTTTGAAAATGGCTCCTAAAATTGATAGATGGCTCGAAGGTTACGTAACTGCGCTTTCCGAGGAGAAATATTCGTATCAACAAATTATAAAGTAAAAATTGTAGTTATGGCATTTCAAAAAAAGGTATTTATAATAAATTAAATTTGAAAGGGAAAAAAATCTAACAAAGTAAAAATGAAAACATGACCGCGAAACCTCGTCCTAAGACTGTTCGAACGCAGGTAAATATCAAGAAAGTGAAGTCTCTGATTCTAAAAGGAAATCCACCGATTCAAAGATCCATAGCATTGAAACTAGGAATGTCTCCTGAAACTGAAAGTAAAATCATTCATAGGGATTTGAAGTTAAAAAAGATGTTTAAACCTAAAGTTCATCTGCTTTCGGCAAAGCATATTGCTGAAAGAAAAACAAATTAAAGAGAATTATATGAAAAACACCTACTGCTTAAAAATGGAAATTTGTGGTAACACTCGATGAGGCATGGGTGTATTTAAGTGACTGTAATAAAAAAGATCAATTTTCTATTGCTCAACTGACGGGAATGACCGTACGAAATGGCTACGTCAGTGTAGAGAAAAGCTCTCAAAGGAGTTCATGATAGTTGAAAGATTTTGTTACAACGGCAAATTAAAAATAAAAAAAGTCTCAAGTGAAGCCAAAATTAATTCACTCTACTATCAGCAGAATATTTTTGAACCAATATTTGAAGAAGGAATTCCAGTCTTATATGGAAAGGACATTGAGCTTCACATGGACAAAGCTTCTAAGTCACACGTCTAAATCAACTGCCGCTTATTTAGCAAAAAAAAAAAAAAAAATCAGAAACCGGAATATAGTGTAACCCATTTAATGAAATACCTGTAAAATCACCTGACTCTTCTCCAATGAACTTTTGCACTTTCGGTTTTTTTAAACGAAAACGGCATCCAAGAACACTGAACGGACTTTGGAAAACGGTCCAAGAGGAATGGGTTAAAATTGACATGACAGTACTAAGAAAAAGTTTACTTTCATGGAAAATTCGAACTAGATCTATTGTCGTGGCTATCAGATAGAAGCATATCGCCGCAAAAAATACGGCATTTATACATAAAACTTAACTATCAAAATCGTTTCCATAAAGTGCGAACGAACTTCTGTGAGATTTTAAGCTGATAGCTAAGTTACTAAAGAGAGGGAGAGTATATTTGAGGAAAAGGCGAGAACGTTTTCTGATCTTTGAATGAGCTTTTGTTAACTTTGAACAGTAAAATTTTATTCATCTTAGAATTAACAACAATCACCAGCATTTTGATATACCTTTTTTTCGGCAAAACAAACTTGACGCCGAAACATGAACCTAATTCTTGAAATGGGGAAATTACAACAGTTCTACTCTGATGTTTTCAAATACAATTATATATATACTACTAGCTGAAAACCCGCGCTTTGCTACGGAGTACATTGAAATTAAATACAACGGTCAATGTATGCAATTAATTCCAAAACAAAATAAATATATATATATTTATAATAAATACGACGATCAATGTATACAATTGATGTAAAAAAAACATATTTATAAAAAAATCGTAAGGGATATTTTTATAGACAAAATAAAGTCCAATCGTCTGCCGCATTAGCAAGAAAAAAATATTTTTTGTCTATTTTTTTTTTTGCACGTGACGATAAATTTATTTAAAGTACCAGAAAAAGAAATCACGTGATCAGCATTTAATAAATTAGATTCTAAAAATTAATCTTTAAAAATTCACCAAAAATCAGGAAATGGAGGTAAAAATTCGAAAAAAATTTCATTTTGAAGGAATTTTTATGATCTTTCTCGTGATATAAATTTTATAACCCTCAATGTATTATTTTAAATGCAAACGTAAAAAAAGTTTAAAAAACAGCTTAAAAATTTAATTTAAAAAAATCTAAGAAGAATTTTTGAAAAATCTTTCTTAGTGCACCCCTACACTATTAGAAGAATCGCCATGCAAAATTTCAGCCCTTTAGGTCCAGCGGTTTGGTCTGTGCGTTGTATGTCAGTCAGTCAGTCAGTGAATGAATGAGTCAGTTAGGGAACTGTTTTATATACAGTGGCTCCCAAAAGTGTTCGTACACTTACGATTTTCAATGAAATAGGGGTCTATCCATTGATTAAAATGAATATTTCAGAATGGGTATTTAATAATAAGATCTATAATCTATTCTTAACAAAACTACGTGAAATATTTTGAAAACATAGTAAAACTTTATTTTTAAGAAACCAATAATCCAAAAGTAACAAAAACTTTATCTCACAAAAGTCATCGTACACTTGTAAAAAATCTCTACATATTAGTAAATATTCTAATTTTTCGTTAAATTAATATTTAGTAGGATATCCTTTAGCATCCACAACAGCTTTTAAACGTCTGTGAATAGATTGCTTTAGTTCTTTTGTAATTTTTGCATCAATGTTCATCCTTTCTTCCATCATAATTATTTTTAGTTCGCTTTTCGTGTGAATGTCATGTTTTCGTACTCGAACCTCTAGTTCTCTCCAAATATGTTCTATTGGGTTTAAACCTTACGATTGAGGTGGTGTTTTCAAATCTTGTGGACAATTATAGAGACACCAGATGCGAACGTTGAGAGCCGTGTGCTTAGGATCGTTATCTTGATAAAAAACAAAGTTGTTTCCAATACCCAAATTTTGAGCTGATAATTTTAAATTGCCTCTTAAAATATTTATAAAAACAGCATGATTCATTATGCCATCAATAAATACCAAATTTCTTAGTCCTGATGCTGACATGCACCCCCACACAAGGATACCTCCACCGGCATGCTTAACTGTTCCTACTAAGTTCTTGGGATTAAGTTCCTCATTTTTTTCTTCTCCATATAATTATACGCCCATCAGCACCAAAAATGTTCATCGGGAAATGAGACATTATTCCAATAGGTTTGGGGCTTATTTATCATTGATAGTGCGAAGGGAAGCCTAAACTTTCTGTTTTTCTCACTCACAAAAATTTTTCTATGGGCAGAACGCCCATGTCATCCAGCTGTTCTGAGAACTCGTCAAAAAATTTCAGGTGAAATTGAAGTAGAAAATGTTTTATTGAATTCTGCAGAAACTTTTACAGCACTCAAACGTGAATTTTTCACAAATTTTCTAATTATAAATCTCTGATCACGTTTTGTTAACTTTGCCGGACGGCCTTTTCTTACCTTGTTTTCGATCCAATTTTCTTCTTTAAAGCGTTTTATCACATACTGCACAGTAGAATGGGATAAATTAAGTAATTTAGCAATATTCCGAACTGATTTACCACTACTATGATGAAAAATAATCAATTTTCGAATGTTGTTTGTTGTTTCTTTACGACTACGAGCCATTTTTAAATAATAAATAGAATATTACGGAGTAGGCAAGCAAAAATTAAAGCCAAACGATATTTTAAATGCCACCACAATTCAAAAATAAAAATAAAGCGCTATACGATAATTTTAATTATGAGTTTATCCGAAAATATTTCAGTGTACGATGACTTTTGTGAGATAAAGTTTTTGTTACTTTTTGATTGCTGGTTTCTTAAAAATAAAGTTTTACTATGTTTCAAAATATTTCATGTAGTTTTGTTAAGAATAGATTATAGATCTTATTATTAAATATCCATTCTGAAATATTCATTTTAATTAATGGATAGACCCCTATTTCATTGAAATTCGTAAGTGTACGAACACTTTTGGGAGCCACTGTATATAGATTAGTAGAACATATACTAATGAAACCTAACATCCAGGATGAGCAATACAAATTTAAAATCAGTAATTCTATTCTTGGTTACTCTACGGGTGGGTAGATAATAAATTTAAATGAATTATTATTGGGAAATTAGCTAGAAACAACAACAACAACAATAATCATTCGTGGGAATAGCTTACTAACTGTTGGAACGGCTCGTGTGATCCATATGATGAGCGCAAGATTTCCGTTAGTGAAGGACTTATGATAAGTTACTCCTCGAGCATAGATATATTTTCTGAAATGAAGTAGTACTGGGAAAAAGATTGTATATAGACTTTGTGTAAGTAAATATATAAGTAAAGCACGGAAAATATATAAATGAGACACGTTTGAATGAATATACGTTTTGTCATTATTTACCAAACGACAGCTGTGTTACTTTGCCAAGTCGAAATTATGTCCTATCTACGGTTTATCATTTTCGACTCCAATTTTAGGGATTCTTGAAATATTTTTATAAAGAAATTTGACGCAACGAACTAAAGAAAATTAAGCGAATAAAGATCCCAATATAATTTTATGCTCCTGTTGTGTACATAAATTAACTTTTAATTTAATAAGGTAATAGTAAGTAATCATTCCAGTAGCATATTATAATTTCAGTTTTAAAGTAATTAACCTTAAATATAACAGCTTTGAAATACATCTTTTTAAGCCTCTGCTCTAATTTATTTAAACTGGTTGTGATCTAATATTTAATTGCCTAAAATGTAAACGAGATTTTGGAAAAGTGCGCAATTTTCCTAAATCTCCAATACATTTCAAGGATACACTGATAATTGGTCATGACAAGTTTTGATTTTTTAACATAGGATTACGTTCCTCCATAACGTTCCACGGTAAAGCAAAATTTCTGACGTAAACACCGTCGTCGCGAGTTATAAATCAAAAGTGGCAGAATATTATTTCTAAAAAATTGTCATTTTGTTTTATGCCTTTTTTCTCCCTTCATACTTAACTAAAATCGATAAATGAGGTACCATTTTAAAGACTAAGATCTCCGCTTCTTACGAATTGTTAATTTCGAATTACAAATTTTTCTTCCAGTAGATGGCTCGCGCTAGCTTTTTTTTAAATTTTACCATTATCAATCGCTCTGAACTTTAAAATTTAAAAATCGTTTGCTTTTATTATCAGTATGTGATGTCATTAATGAATTTCTTCATTGGTAACATCCGCGTAGGTGTACATTATTCTTTTTGCATGGAAAAATCATATATATTTGGTAGGAAAACCATATATTTTGAGGGGCAGAGTACAGTTCCAAGACACCACGCAAACCTTTATCCGAAGAACAAAAATCATTGTCAAAAGAAAGAAAACGGTTGAAAGACCTTGAACATCAACAACGAAAACGAAAGGATGAACATTACAAAGCTAGAGAGGCCGAATCGAAGAGAAAATATCGCAAACGAAAAAAGATTGAAGAATCGGAATACGATGAAAATCCACAGTATGAAATGAATAAACGCGCTGCAATGTTAAGAAAAGAACGACAGAAGATATATTATGAAAAGAATGAACAAAAGACGGTCACAATGATCCATTACTTTTAAATTAATGAAGGAGCATCTATTTCATCGGCTTATGCGGCATCTGATATACAACAAGATCTTGGTATACTGCAAGCCGATGAAATTCTAGAATAGGGGTCGGTAACGCGGTGCTCGCGAAACACTTTTAAAGTGCCCGCCGTTGAAATATCTAAATTTTAGATGTTTGAACAAGAAACGCTCGTAGTTGTAATGAATAATTTTAGTTTAAAAAATTAAAAATCTTAAAATTGTAAAAATCAAAAACTGAGCAGTCCGCTCTCCCCTCGCTGTGAGTCAGCTTCATTTTCCAGTTCTTAAATTTGAACTCTCTTTGCACTATATGCTTATGAATCTTTGTTTTCCAATATGAAATACTTAAAATCACACTTACACTTATTTGGACCAATGCCTGAGAACTGGGAATTCAACTTATGTGCCACATTACAAAGAGTTGACCGCAGATTTGCACTGTCAAATATCGCGCTAATTATCAATTTTAAGATTGTTTTGTTTCAATTAAAATTTGAATTTATGTATTAAAAATTTATGCCACATTAATATTTTCATGTTTAAATATTAACCTCTCCCTTCTCCTCCTCTTCAACCAGCGGTGCCCGCCGAACTCCCACATTTCTGAAATATGCCCTCCTAGTAAAAAAAGTTGCCGACCATAGTTCTAGAAGATCCGCAACAGCAGCGTTGGCAGCGTTTCGATGAATAATGTACAAAATACTTGTTATTATTGTTCCAATGTTTGATATTGATGCCAATGTTCCGATGATCATGATGGATAATTTTAATACAGGCGCAAAACGCAACGAAAAGGCATTCGATTTCCTGACACATCACTTTAATTTAGATATGGTTCCGTCCAACTATCCGAGAACACTGGGAAATTCATTTATTGACTTGACATTCACACGGCACATTACCCCCGATTTTCTGACATATGTAAATTATTCTTCTTACCATCGACTTATTCTGCAGAGGGTTATCACCCATCCTTCTCTTCGTATGTAGAAATTTTATTGTTTAAAAAAAAGAGTTAAGCAACGATAAGTAATCCTACGTTAATAACCCGTGGTAGTTTCGTTAGAAGAGACTACCTGAAATTTTTTATAAGTATTGTTTGGAATATTATGTAAAGTAGCTGGTGAAAATATGTTTTTTCGTCGGCTAATGAATTCTGTTTTCAGATTGACTAACAAATATAAATATTAAATATTTTAGAATGTTTCTTTTTTATTTTTCTTAAAAGTTGATCTTTTTGTGTTAATTCCTTTTGCTGTATCCCATCCTACCGAATACAAGCAGAAAGCCCAAAGAAGGTATTTCAATATATCCTGTTTTGCCATTTCGTTCACTTCTGCCCGATTCTCACAAGAAAACGGGGAGCGAAAAAAATTGAAAGCCCAGATGAATGGAATGTCAAGCGATTTTCCCGAGAAGCTGTTCATTATACCTACGCGGAGGGAGACAAGGTTTTAGATGGCGTTGTCACACGATCGACATATTAAGCAAGAACCAAGATTATAATCGATAAAAAATCAACAGTGAGCCATATGAATACCCCTTATGCTACTCCTAAAATTTTCAGTCTTAAATTCATGGCGCGCCGGCGGACTATGTTTCGTGCGTCGGTCGTGGTGGCGGAAGAATAAAGAGATGAACAGACCTCGCCTACTTCGGTGGCGAGGAGTTGTTCGGAGATCATTTGGGTGAGCGGCGAGCTTAAAGTAGGATGGGAAGACGACCAGCGAAGACGTGTCCTCACCGAATCTTTCCATGCTTTGCCAACATGGCTCCCAACGGAGCGAGGAGTACAGCAAACGCCAGCGATGAAATAGCGTATACGGGCATGCCCCATTTTCCCCTTTCCTTTTTTTGTGTTTTGTTCGCTGCGGTGGTATGATTTTCTTTTGTTTATTTTTTAAATTTAACTTAATTGCTTAAATTTTTTTTTATTATTTATTCGCCAGCCTGACAATTTTTGTTGTATTTCAATATGATACCTAAGAGGCAATTGTGTCCTCCTGTTGTTAAAAGATGATCCATTTTAAGTTAGTCGTGTAAGATCATGTACAATTTCTCAACGTTAAATAAATAATGAATTTCTTTAAGAATGTGTCATGTCGTTTCTGCCTCTCTGTCAATCAGTGACGCACCCAGGGGGTGGACCAAGGGGCCCTGCCTCCCTCCAAATAAATAGAAATTACATTATGAATATTGAATTTGCATTATAAATATTTTTATCCGTTCAACTCGGCCCCCTCCAAGATTAAATCCTGGGTGCGCTACTGCTGTCAATCTTCATGTTTTTGTTTTCAGCTTTTTTTTCAGTTTTTCCTTTAGGAAATTTAATTTCATTATTCTTTTTTATTCATAAACCATAATCGGTGTATCAATTGAACCTGCATTTTTTGGTTATTTCACAAAACTCAACGCAATTAATTTCTAACCTAATAGTGATTTTTTAACGGCATTCTTTCAGACTCCTTAGGTTTATTAATTATTGCTGCTTGATACATGTATTCAGTTAGAACCACGTTATTTTTTTTGTAGGTTATTGCTTCACAACGTTTAATTGACCTTGCAATATTAGGTTATCGTCTTTAAATCATTTTTCCAACGTTACACTCCCAATTAATAAAATAACCATTCATAAATAACGATAGGAGTTCAAACATTCAAAATACAAACGATATTTTTAATTGAACAGTCAGTGTTGAGAATACGACTAGGAACAAATCTCCTCTCAGCCTCCAAACGTTGGAAAACACATCACCTGTGACTACAGAAAAGCTTCAAAATCTGTGTGTCTCTCGCTCTATTTTTTTTCTTTTTTTGCGGAGGATTTCAAACGCATAAAATAAAAGTCAATCGTTCCGGCACATTCCTGAGTGCACTTAATATAAAAATAAATGGCACAACGTAGTTTGAGGAATCATAAAACAGTTTATTATTATTATTACTGGAGACAGCCATGCCCATACGCGACGAGGAGCTATAACAACCTGACTTAAGCGCTAAAATTCGTCCAAAGGTGCTGTTTATCTCCCATTTCTATGTCCTAAAATAATACGATTGGAGGCTACCATTTCGTGACTAATTAAGAGAGAGAGACATTAAGCGAGAGGGGGGAAAGATTGGGTCGTAAAGAGAAAGACAGACAGCTTCTGAAATCCGGACAAGGTAAAGCTGGAAATACAATAATTTCATAGTAATAAAAAGTCAGTAGTTTAAAAAAAAAATTTTAAAATTTTAGAGCTCTTTTTTGAAAAAGAAAGTATATATCATATTTAATGAGCCGTGTCTCTCAGAATGACTGTTACGATCAGGGGGTGAATTGGTAACAGCACAGTGATCAGTTTACCTTTCCGTACTTTCCTCAAGATCTTTTCTTTTTTTATGTGTATAAGGTAATATAGGAAAGGAGATTTTGGACCAAAATGTATTCTTTCTTCTGATTCCCAAGCCCCGGTAAAATAAGTTTTTTTTTCCGTATTACGCTTATCACGTTTTAAATTTCATACAAATAAACGCTCAAAAGCGTTTGCATTTAAATAAATAGCGACATGTTTTATTATTTATAAACAATTAGTTCGAAGCTAGAGGAAAAGAATTTGTAAAAGAAGACTCCTATGCAAAGGTTCACAGCAATCAAAATCTGTTTTCAGGAATCTTTTTGGCGGTGGATGCGGCTTGCCCTTCAGTGAGCGCGCCAACTTTTGGAACACCAGCAGGCGCGCGTGGCACAAAGTGCAACGTCTCTTTCAACCTTGATTATTCCTTTTGTAATAAACTTATTTTTTTTTCAAATTGAAAATAATTCTTCGTTTTATGGCAAGTTATAAAATGGTGATAATACCGAGATATATTTATAGTTAAAGGCCAAAGATTGCAGATACAATCACCTTATTTCAAAACTGTCCGGTTTATCGGATCTAAGGACAACTTGCAAATTCATTCCTATTAAGTCAAAAAACCTAAAAACCACTGAGATTGTCCATCTTCGTGATATGCGGGATACCGTGTAATAGTTGCACATTGGATCTACTACATCAACTCCTGCTTCTGTCGGATTGTAATCCAGTATAATCGCTGGTTTACCACGGTTAAATCCCGACTAACAATGAATGGAAAGGAATACAAGGGTCAGAAAATCAGACCTGCATTAGAAAAGGTGTAGCTGTAAATAGAAAATTCTTAGAACATTCAAACCTTACATGTAAAAACAAACCATTCAAAATTACGAAAATGTTTCACGGGCACGCCCACTGAAGGGTTAAACAGCTGCGTCAAGAGTCGTTAGTCTTATCTAATGCCACAACATTGATATAAAGAAGTAATGAGTTATCAGAGATATTATTTGCATGAAAGTAAAGGAATACAGATATAAAAAAGTGAACTCTTATTAAAAAAAAAGAGAACATTCTTTCTAAAACAGTTTTTCGATCGATAATTTTTCCACTTCATGAGCAAGGAGGTTCATTAAATCAAAGCCACCTTCTCCCGTGTGTTGTACTACCCAGGATATAGTATTTAATGACTTTCTAGTAATTTATGACTATAAATATTACTCTGCTGATGTTCGTCTAGATTTTCTCTCTCTTCATCGTATTAGACCTAGAATGTGGGAAGATACGAAAGACAGTGGAATACATCGTATACTAATTAGCATTCAATATAAACCAGAGATGGGGGAATAAGCTATTACAGGAAGGTAAAATGTATTATTGGGTACAACATATTATTTTGCAAATATACGGTCTTTTGTGGTCTTTGCTGTAAGAAACGATCTGTTGAGAAGAAAAATTAACTTGAAAAAACTGTTTTGACATAATTTTTCGTTTACTGCTTTAATGTTTTGGGGTTTTGTCGCTTCCATCACAATGTTTTTCACAAAAACAAACTAATCTTCTCAATTTAACAATCTCTGTTTGCTGTTACTACTTCATTTCACAATTACTTTCGTTAGTTTTTTTTTTACTTCTAATTCCGTAATTGTCATAAAAACTTTGTACTTAACAGTGTTGTGTAAGAAGCTAGCGTAACATTAACATACTTCCTTTTCAAAAATGTCCCTTCCCACATGAAAGTAACTCCTCTTCCTCGAAATTATTCAAGGAGGTATTTAAATATTCAGTTCCCACCAGTCTGAATTCCTAAGATCATCATACGCACGCTGTAGCTCTGACAAGAGAAAGAATGCGTATATCGCGTGACTGAAAGTCGAGCCGAAAATAGACTTCGTATCAATAAAATAAGCCTGACCTAATTTATTGCTACCTATATTAGTGAAAGATATTCTTGTGTATATAATCAACTCTTCTTCGCGGTTCGCCGTTTTCACTCTAAACACTCTTGAGTAGTCTCACGATTTAAAGAGATTCGTGCTCTGCGTCCTTGGGAATGTTGATAGAGTCGTAAAATAGTTTGAGCAGGGCTCCCGTCGGGAAACTGATGACCTCAAATTAGTACACTCTCACGGGTACGTGTAAGACCCTTCTTTAACCCCTACACACTCGCAGCACTAACGATAAAAATAACTATTATGTGAATTCATATGACTGAATGAAACGCATGCTTTAGAGAAAAAAATATCCCTTAAGTCTTAGCAGTTAATTGGTGATTCAAAGGATAATCTAGATAAGCAACTGATACTAAACCGATGGTAAGCCATCCCAATATTTATAATCTCTTGTCCTCTCGTAGCATCCTAGTAGTTGTTAGTCGTAAGCACAAGCATTGAATACTAATGAAATTTGTTTTTAAATTCGTCCATTCATGCATGCATGCATGTATGTTATGTTACTAATGAACAGAAGGTTGCATATAAATAGTTCGAAATACTACACGAAAATATTTTTAAGAAATGTATAAGAAATAGAGCTGGCAGTTAATTCAGATGATACTAAGAGAGATTCCTTTCTATGTGAGGGTGTCTTACTTGTTCAGTTCTATTACTTGTTTTATTAATATCTAAATCTTGTCATAATGACAGAAAATGTCATGCGTGAAAGCAATAACTTATCCATCGTAGGGAAGGAAACTTTATTTACTTAATTCAAAAAGAAATATTTCTGATATAAGTGAGATACGAAATGGTATACTATACACCCAGCTAACAGTGATCAGTTTCTAAGGCAGTGCTTACGGAGAGACTACGTTCACTCGCAGGAGAACAGCAAACACTCGCAGGTATTTTTATCATTGTGACAGGAACAGTTTTACCATGCCTTTATATAACGTGCATTTTTCTCTTATTTCCTCTCGAAAGCGGGCATTTATTTTGAAAATGAGGGCGGGGCATCTTAGATTAGAAATTATTAGTCTGAATTAGAGAAGTCATGTTCTTCAGTCACTTTGACATAAAAGCTTAAATCGACCTCGTCACTGTTACCTGCGCCGAGAAAGACAGCACCGCTAAAAGTCTATAATAGTATCCTTTCCGTTTCTGTTTTGAGTGAAAATGTTCAGGGTCATTGCTCCAGTCGCACGTGCCTAACATTAACCAACTTTATTGTTGCGTGATATAGAGACATTTCGATCTACAACGCACAGATAGTTTTAATCATCCAATAGTTTCTTCAAAGTACGCGCTAGTGTTGGAGTAAACTACAAACTAATATCTGCATGACTTAAAATAGCTGAAATTGTAACACTTCAAATAATAAATAATTATTATCGCGTAAATAGAAAGGTTGTTAGGAAAAAATATTTGACATATTTATTACTTTAGTAATATCTGAATGAAATGTTAGCATTTCGTTTAAATAGTTAATAGAACAATATAGTTATAAACTTCGGAAAATATTTATCGTAGTTTTGAAAGCCTCTGAATGTAAGGAAACAAAGTAGCGTAAAATATAAAGTATACAATAAATTTAAAAGTTTTCGAAAAATTGTAAGGTTGCTCAATGACGAGGCATATTATATATTGGTTAGAATATCGAATATACAGTACTGTGCAAATTCATTGGGACAAGCTTCATTTTTCATAAAATTCGTCCTTTCCCCAGGGATTTCCTGCTTGAAACCGGTTTCAAATGCATTTTGTCACGAGGGGAGGTTGGCCTTGAATAATCTAAACTGGCTCGACCACGTAATCATCACACGTAGAGCATCTTCGCGTCAGTTATGTTTCGGCTACTGTAAGAAGTGGTCGATTGTGTGAGTTGTCTGGTTCTCATGTGTGTAAAAAATTTGGATATCACTCCTAGGAAAAGGACTAGAATTATTACCCTTAGTCAGCATACCTCTATGACTGTGAGGGATATTGCTGCAGCAGTTGGCGTTATGAAATCCAGTGTTTCCACGGTTATTAATCAGCAAAAAAGTTTGGAACAGTCTCTCCAAAACGGAAGAGTAAATGTAAACGCAAACGTAAGACAACACCTCGGACAGACAAATTTCTTGTACGAAATAGTAAAATGTATCCTCGCAAGACAAGTATAGATATTCAAAGAGAATTATCTGCTACTGGTGTGAGCGTTGATTCATCGACAATACGACGAAGGCTTATTGAAGCAGGGAGATGTGCAAGATCACCAGTCCAAAAACAGTCATTATCACATGCAATGAAGAGAAAACGTTTGTATTGGGCCAGGATATGTTAATCCTGGACTACACAAGACTGGAATAAGGTTGTATTCAGCGACGAAACGCTTTTTTTTGTGCAAGGGTTTCGATCAACATTTGTCAGTCGAAGCGCTGGAGAACCCATCAGGGTACGATATTTTAATCAAACACTTAAGCACCCTCAAAAGCAGATGTTTTGGGGCTATTTTACATCTGGAGTACATGACAGCTTAGTATCAGTTGAAGGAATGATGAACTCCAAAAAATACATTTCAATACTAGAAGACAAAATTGTGTCTCTTATGCGAACGTTCGCTGGCGGTGTTGGTGTGTGCCAATAAGATCTTGCCCCATGCCATAATTCTAAGCCAGTAAAGAAATGTTTTCAAGAAAAGAAATTAGCGGTTTTGGATTGGGCTGGTAATTCTCCAATTCTCTTGTTAAATTCCATTGCTGTTAAATGCTGTAAAAAATATGAACATACAAAGGTATAATCTCCAGAAAAAAGAAAAATACTTATTTGAGAGATTGACTGTTCATGATCAAACTTATCGTTTTTTTCCTTAGTGCTAGAGACACAAAAAAACATGTCGGTAAATTTATACGGTTTATTTTGCCAACTCTATGATGAATTAAAAAAACCTGTAAGAATTATAAAAAAAAAACTTAGAAGAGAAACTCTCTCATTCGAATCTGATCAAATCATCTAATCCAGGGGTGTCCAACTCGCGGCCCGCGGGTTGCATGCGGCCCAAAGCAAGTAATAATGCGGCCAAGAGAGAGAGAGAGAGCTCAAAGCGAAAAAAGTAAATTAATAGCCTGCCTCGATTTAAAAAGTAAAGTTTGTAGTTTTAAGCTTTATTCTTTGTCGATGGATGGAAGTATTGACGCTACTGATATGGAACAATTTGCCTTTTTTTTAGATGTATGAATGACGAGTTTATTGTAACTGAAGAAATGGCTTCTTTAGTGGCATTAAAAGACACGGAAACCAAGAGAGTTTTTCTGAAGCAGTGTAAAAAACACTGGCGCGATTGTTATTGTTGTTGTTCCTAATGCCTCCTGGCCAGAAGTCCCAGACCAGGTCCATATAGGATGCGAGCTGAGTAGTGAGGCTCCGGTTTATAATAGTACCACAAGGGTCCGACTTTGGTAGGTGCCACCACAATTTTGACCGAGCACCTTTTGGGGCGACATCTGGAGGGTCGTACTTTCTCCACCCACTGACCTCATAGAAGGACTCTCTGGTCTACGTATTTAATATGCCCATATCCGGCCTAGACACGAAACGCGATTCTCATCAATTCTTGCCAACATATCTGGTATAGTTACAGATGGTCACCCAGCTATGATAGGCAAAAAAGAGGGACTTGCAAGATTAATAGAAGACGATGCCATTGCTATTGAAAATTCTCGTTTAATGAAGTACCATTACATAATACACATGAAAAATTTATGCGAAAAAGGCTTTAAAATGGACCATGTCATGCTAATCCTCGTCAAAATGGTGAATTTTATGAAGGCTCGGGGATTGAATCATCGCCAGTTTCAGGAATTTCTTAAAAGCTTGGATGCTAAATATGGTGATATCGTATACTTTAAAGAAATAAGGTGGCTCAGTGGAGAAAATATTAAAAAGTCTTAAAAAGATTTTATAGCCTACTTGATGAAATCAAATTGTTTATGACATTGAAAAATAACCTGTGCCAGAACTTGATGATAACTGGCTTGCAGATTTAGCAGGTTTTGATAGATTTGGATGCCCATTTAAATTACTCAAACACCTGTCCTCAGTCTAAAAACCAACTTATCAGTCCAATGTTTCAAACCATAAACACGTTCTATAGGAAATTAAAATTATGGCAAACCTAATTAAATGTTGACTTTTTTTTTTTTTTTTTTTTTTTTTTTTTCCATTTCGAGACGCTGACCGAGCATAATCATAAAAATGGTATAAAATACGTAGCCTTACATTCCGATTTAGTACAAGAATTTAAAAATTGATTTCAGGACTTTTGGAAAAATAAACAATTGTTTTGCATCTTTGCTACTCTATTTACGGTCAATATTAGATATAATGCCAGCAAATTTTCAAATGGAATGCATAGAGCTGCAATCTGAAATCTAACCTAAAGAGAAATTCAATCAAGTCTCTTTGTTGTACTCATAAATCATACCTGCCCGGATATAAATATCTCTCACTGCATAGTCATGCGTTATTCTGGTCGTCAATGTTTGGAAGCACGTACATCTGTGAACAATTATTTTCAAGAGTGAAGAACACTAAGAGTCAAATTTGAACCAAAATATCGGATGAACATCTTAACAACTCCCTGAGAATTTCAACGACTATAATTGACCCAGATATTGAAGCTATAGTTTCTCAAATTCAATGCCAAATATCACATTCATTTTATGATTTCTATAGATATCTTTTTAATTATAAATAAAATTTATAATGAAATAAATACGTATGTTAACTATACATTATACTTTTTTTTAATATATAGTTACAAGCAATTATTTGTAATGTTAGGTATATTTTTGTGTGGCTCAAGACAATCCGTATTCTTTCAATGTGGCCCAAGGAAACTAAAAGGTTGGATCTAATTCCAAAACTCAAAACAAAGTATGAAGAATATGCAATGCAGAATAACTTTTCATCACAGGATATCAATTGCATATTTCGTACCCCCTGATGCATTCAGTGAATATATTTACATATCAAATATTCTACGTAAGTATAAAATAGGTGGACAAGGACCTTTGCAAGCCTTGCATACGACTCCACCTCCTAGGGACATCCAGAAGAATAGGTCTCCAGATCTGAGATCCTTCGGACTCCATGCCGTTGTGGCGCTACCATCGCTGCAGCATTCTTCTCGTGTGACATTTGTGCGAAGACTCTCTGTGCAACGGCCGTTGCGATTCATCAGGCTCCAGCACTGGCCACCTAATAGAAATAAAGATTCTGAAATGTTTTCACAAATAGATGTGTGTTTCAGTGACAAATGGTTGAAATAATAAGCAGATGAACTTCTTTATAACAATTGTTATAAACTCAAATAGCACAAATTGTTTCAAATAACACAAATTACAGTATTTAGAAGGAAGACATAATACTTTTATATACAGAGTCAACGCTCAGAATTTTTTTTCACACTATCGAACAGTAAACTTCTTGAAAACAAAACATGCCATAAATAGTCCTTCATTATAAGAGTCCTTAAAGATATTCCGAATTCCACTATAAACTAATAAAGAGATTTGCCCTCTGAAAAAATAGCTTTTCTTGAAGC
Organism: Dolomedes plantarius; assembly: GCA_907164885.2. NCBI lineage: Eukaryota > Metazoa > Arthropoda > Arachnida > Araneae > Dolomedidae > Dolomedes > Dolomedes plantarius. The sequence continues at coordinate 128,269,113 of OU015492.1, read as the reverse complement.
ACTTTTAAAGAGAAAGTACGTCTCACTTGAGCAAAACTTCAGGAAATTCTAGCAGAAGCAACTGATGTGGTTCGAATTCGCTATCTGAGCAATAGCTGCTTCCAGTATTAGCTGCAGTGATAACTCACCCAGTAGCATTCAATAACAAGCGCCAGTAATTACTTAGATAGAGAAGTTTGTAAACATACACAGAATGCGTTATGTAAAAGTAACCCGACTTTTCTTCCTTTGAAAAACCAGTGTTAAGAACTATCGGTGGAAGCCAGGCAACAGGTCTACGGATAAAGCTACTCTCTACATTTGAACCCATATTGTGTAACGAGCGAGAAATAAAGGAAATACATAAGATTAAAAAAAATATTGTAGGTGTTCCTATACAGCATTATTGAGGTAACGCTCGATCCATCCAACGTGTTTTGCGTCGTTCATTTATCCTGTAGCATCCATTCTCCAAGTATTAGAGAATGAACAATTGAAGATCAACGAAAGTACGCTAAGTTAGAAGGTGGTGTGTCGTGTTCTCGCGTTGGATCGTAGAACCAATCAGCACTGAAGGGTTTCCCAACAGAAACGAGTACGTGACAGTATCCAAAGCTTCTATTTACAATTAATCCTTAAAGAGCAAGAATGATGCACAATTCAACAAGATTTGACGTCTAAGAACAATAGCCCACGTTCATGAATTCCCAGACTGATGAAAAACCCTAACGATTGATCCACAAATGACTTTTTTGAATTCACCTTAAGGGAAAAGATTATGAGACAAATTCACACACTCTTAAAGCATTACGGAAGAAAACTGGTAATCCTACAGTCGAAATCGGTAGTACATGAGGTGTTCCACGGAGCTTGCATGTCAGCAATTTTTTTTAGGTCCAAGCAGGTCATTTCCAACATATTTAAAAGTTGGTGATGTATCAAAACACGTTTCTTCTTTTTTTCAAATTTTATATTCTGTTTTATATACTGTTGTACTTGTTAGCACAAGTATCGTACGAATCTACTTTTCATGACTCATCCTCCGTGTATGTAAGTGTGAATGCGTGAGTGTGTATACAGATAAGGCTCGTGTGCACCGAGCCTAAAAATAAAAAAAGCACCCGTCGATTTTTACAGACACAGAATGATAAAGCCTGCGATGGACCAATGCGGAGCTCCTTATATAAATCAAATGACACGGTTTTCATTCACAGTCACAAAGGGATTTTTCAAATCAATAACAAAGAATTAAAACGCGAAATGATATTGAGAACCAAAAAGGCAGTGAAAGTGCAGTCAGCTTGTGACAGTGTACAGCACAAAGACGTAAAGTAAAGGGAAAAGTACGTGCGTATTCATTCTGTGTAGTAGCAGGTAGTTTCAGAGGATGTTCTGAATGAATGAAAGCCAACCTCTTCACTAGCAGGAAAATTCATTCATTCTCATAGCTGACAGAAAACATCTTCTTTTCAAAGATGGCGCAACCATGTAAATTAGAGTGCCCGTTTCATTCTATCAGCTTATCCTCACCCTTCCTCGTGTGTCTTGAGAGAGTCTCAATAAACAGCGCTGCAGAAGAAAAAAACCGAGGCGTTTGATGGGAGAGCACAGATGGGGTTGGTTGGTTGACAGATCGTGACGTCTTTCATTTGTTTTTCTGTTGTTTGAATGAAGGTTAAAAGGATGTTTTGTAAGAAAGGTTCATTTCCTAATCGCGCCGTAACCAAACCCTAGAAAAGATAACAGTTCTCATTCACTACTCAAACAAGCTGTATCCGCGGACTTGATTCGAGATGGACCATCAAAGTTCATTAAACTGGGAGTTGCAGCCATTAGCTGAATAACGGGGTCGAAAACACTGAATCAGTTTTCGTTCGGGAATAACAGGATATAACATGATCTCCTATCATTACGACTTTTAAAGTATCACCTAGAAAAGAAACGCACTATGTATTGGCATCCTATAAAAGACAGCAGATTTGCCCTCTACTTAGTGCATGCGCGTGTCGGCTCTAAGTTTATTTTCAAATGTTTACTTACATTTTTCTGATCCCTGTGCTCAAATCATTAGCAGGCAGATTTTTTACCCTAGATTGCACGGATATCGAAGCAAGTGTTTGGGGAAAATAATAATGATAAAATGAGGATGGAAATAAAGAGTAGAATACGTTTTCGAATTCACTTTCTAGAAACAGATGGGTCAGTGTAATCAAAATTTCTGGGCGAGAAGAGAGACATCAATAAAATAAGTCATTTTCTTTCATAATGGATGTTTATGGTTTCGTTTTAACTACCGTTAAAATTCATCTAATGTTTTCAGTAACTAACAATTAAAACAACTCATGTTCACAGATACTTGGATAAATGGAGACGTGTGAACTTCGCGACCAGCCCAGCTACCATGACCACTGCCTGTATAGAGAATGATGTCAACAATATTATGAAAAACAGTAAATTTGCAGATCGGGTGTATATTAGACGGTGTATATAAAGGCGTCAGGTTGTAGTCTGTGCACAGAATACAGAAGTAGAATGAACACTTGTGTGCGCAACATTTTGAATTGGCAAGCGTAAAAAACGTTTTTGTTGAAAGGATAAGACAGATACATTTCCAAAAGTTAGTTATGTATATACAGTCCTCCTTTATGAATATTAAACAACTTCGATTGTCATTTGGCTGTTGAGAAACCAAGACTTAACAGCGGGGGATTCCAATGAATTTTAACTTATTCGGTACAAACAAATTAAGAGGCTTCTATGAAACAAATCAAAGATCATTTTTAAGCGGACAGGCGAGTCATACGCTTAAAACCCGATTTTGCTGGACTAGATATCCCCAAGACTGTCAGAGGCCGTTTTATTCTTTCCTCAACATCAACATGACTAGCAATGAAAACTTGATTGTTGGGGACACTTTCGATGATGTATCCCCCCCCCCCCAAAAAAAAAAAAAAAATCTTGTGGGAATTACGCTGTTTATCAGTTAGGAATTTATGCTGTAAGGAAGAATGGTACTAGGGGTGATTTGAAGTGAAGAAAACAAATCAATGAAGGGAGAGAAGTATTGTTTCAGACAATTTACCGTTGACAAGTTCATAGTCTATTAATTTTTTGGACAAAAACTTGTTATGTTACCATCTACTTAAGAGCCACACTTCCTCCGCTATACTCTCTTATGGCAGTAGTATTCTTCAGTATAAGCGATACAAACTTGTGCAAAATAATGGATCTTGTACAATGGAACAGTACATTAACTGGTCGATAATGGTTTGAAAAATAAATTACAAGCTTTTTACTAAAGACTCTTTACTCCCCCTGTCGCATCTATTAAGGGGCGGGGGGGGGGGGGGGGTTAGAAAAAAATCTGTCGTGACTTTATCACAAAACTTTAAGCTATTAAAAGGTAAGTTATCTGTGTCATTTTGATGTAAGTTACTACAGGATACAGTTCGAGGTTATGTCTCCTCACACGCATCAGTGGGTCATATCTGTTTTGGAGCAGTTGTAAGAGCCCCAGCATATTAGGAAGATTGTCATATTTTGTTTTATAACTGTAATATGCAGCCTTTCTAGTAAAATCCAACATAAGTAACTCAAATAGCTTGTGTTCTTACAATTTTTTTAGTAGTTAAACTTTTCAGACAAACGCATTAAACTTTAATTTTTTAACTTTAGTAATTTAACCACCTGATTTCTATATCTCAAATGCAACCATTCTTTCAAAAAGTATTTACATAAAAATACGTTATCAAAAACTTAATACTTGGATAATATCTACATTCGTGAAAAATGTACTTATTGTCGCAGAAACCACTCTATAATAGACACACACACACACCCAAAAAAGAAAAAACTTTTGGCTAAATTATAAAACAATAACGACCTCATGAAAAAGGCTGTTCTTAAAACAAAAATAACCTAAAATTCTACAAAAGATAGTGGATGATCACTCTGTTCAAGACATCACTTTAAATGATCATTTCAAATTGGGAGAATAATTAACAAATATTTAAAAATATGTAAGTAAATTGAATCAACAAATGCATAAACACCCTTAAAAACTCCTTTTATCTTGTAAGCAGAAAAAAATCATATAAATATCAAAAATAGCTAAATAAAGTTCGAGCAAAGTCCCTCTTCCCTATGCATTAGGTATCATATTTTTAAAAAATTCTGCGTATGAATATTTTCTGTTAAACTTCCCATTTATTTTTTTCATTCTTAAAACAATAACGCTGACTTAATCAAATACTGCCCGATAAAAAATATGTAACAAAATCCTATAGTACCTAAAAATGTCAAGGTCACATTTTACCGATCCCCAAAGTCTCACGCCACACTTGGCAGTCTGTGACGTTAATTACAAGAAGAGGATTTGTCCGAGAAATACGACGCTGCAGAGAACAAAAGGTATTCATGTCATAAACATACATTTACTTGTAGTTCATATTACAATATATAGCTACGCTCTACTATCTTTCCTTATATCAATTTCTTTTGCGTTGTTCATTTATGCGATCTTGAGCTATACCGTCTGTAAATAGAACAATTGCCAGGTTTACTCCTCTTTCAAAAGATTAAAAATATCATGGTAAAACTAAATTTATGCCAGTATCTGGAGATCAATGGATGTACTATTTCTTAACGAAAACAGTTCCAATTAGAATAATTCTAACAATAATATCTGTTCATCATATGAACAGATATGAAAGGACGTTTAAATTCTTATGACTTATTCCAAAATATTTCACCATTCGATACTCGTTCGTACGATGGGAATGTCCTATACATTGAATCAATTTTACATAATTCTGTGAACGACTACTACTCAAAGTTCATTCAGTTTACAAATGAAATAAGAGAAAAATATTTGTCTTTACGTTAACTGGTACAATAAATCCTGATTTCACGGAAAAAATATGTGTTTTTGCATTTGTCACTGTATGAAAGACAAACAATTCTTTGCCTATGGAAATTAAATTAAAATGACTGCACCTTTACTGACGCTAGATCTGCTGTATTTTAATTTAAAATATTCTATTAAGAACGTAAATTTCAGAATAAACGAATAAAATGAACATTAAAATGAATTTTTTTTTTCCATGCAATAACTAAATATTTCAAGAACGTCACATACTATAATTAAAAGAAGAAAAAGCATCTTTTTAACAAACAAGAAAAAAGAGCTTTTATTAAACTCTCAATTTGAGTTTGGATATGAAAAACCTCATTTACTTGTAACAAGGTATTAGTACACTTAAACTGCGTTCTCATTCCACGTACTTACGTAAAAGAGAATACACTGTTCAATTAAATCTAAGATCTCATTCCTAAAACTCGCTCAACTTAGTAAATTTTTCATTTAATCGTTGACAGTACCTCCGCTAATGAGGCTCGTTTCATCTTAGTCAACCTGCTACCGTTCCTCCACTTTTAATCTGGCACATCTGAAACTTGCTTTTTATATCAATAGCTGCTCCATAACAATAAACTAGTTTTATTTGGCGCACCTGGGTGCTATTTACGTTTAAGCTTCGGGAAAGCGAACATAAGTAAAACGAATTTGAAACTGAAAAAGTAATAAAATAAATGACCCGAAAGAAGAGAGAAAAGAAGGACCACTTCTCAAAACATGAATGAAAGCACTGCAACTGTCCCAGAAAATAATACATCAACATTCCTTAATGGATTTCGTTAAAACAGTTCAAACAAAAATACGACTGTCCTTTGCAGGTATTACAAAAAGTGACAGCTATCTCATTAAACTTTTGCTGTTTTTTGACTCAATATTTTAAAATTTGTTTTGGTAAACACATTTTAGGATTTTCTGTTTGTATGCACTTCAGTTTTTCCCCCCTAATCGCTGACGAGGTCTCGTATTAGTTTCTTCGTCCCTGATTCGTGTAAGGAAAGCCGCCAATTTTTTACCGGTTAACCTCTTGATACACGAACCAGGCATTCAGTACTGAAGTGTTTAGTAAAAGCCCAAATGCTAATTTCCTGAATCACTACAAATACGATACAAAAAGGGAATGTAAGTTTGAGGAAAAATGACTGCTGAAGTTCTTTTTAGACAAAACTTAATGCTAGAAGGGTAGATTAAAATTATACTTAGAAATGTTAACATCTTGAAAGAATTGCTGCTGAAGAGTCTAAATGCCAGAATAACTGAGAAGTCGTTTTGCTCGACCTCCATAAGAAATTGTCTCCAAGCGCCGAGAAGACATCTCAGACAGCTTGTCGACAGTCGCTCTCTGGGTCAAGGTCACCCCGAGCTATCCGATCTTCCTCCTCTCTCTGCATCTCTCTCACTATCTATACTTCGCTTTCTTTCCCAATTCCTCTTTCCTTTTTCAGCGTTTTTTCACCTTTTTTTTCCGGTTTTGTTTTTCATTCTTGTGCAGAATTCGACCTCCCCGAGTTTTTCCTCGTACGTCATTCCAACAGCGACACTGCGGAGTAAGGTGGGTGTTCGAAGAAAAAGGGAGGAGTACTTCCGCTGGGTTCTGTTACGAGACTGTGACTAATTTGAAAGGAAGCGGCGAAACTCATTCGTTAAACATTAAAATGTGGTGGGTCCACAGTGCACGCGTCCCAGGTCGTCGGGCGCGACCCATCACTCAAGTGTCACACACAATCCAAATCGATAAGTTCGATTTTTTTCCCCTTGTATAGTAAGAGAAAAATATAAGTAATAATCTGAGTCGTCTCGAGTATTTTGTACTAGAATCATAATTTAACTAACAACTGAGTTTTCATACTTTCACAGAATTTAGTCTCAAGTAAAAATCTCTTTACTATTCACTTATTCTTTCCTAGAATAATCCCGTTGTGGCAAAAAAAAAAAAAAAAAAAAAGAAACAAGAATAAATAAGTAAAAGTCTCAAAAAAAAAAGTTTGTGCATAGAAAGTTGGCTTTTTTATTTCGATGTTATAAATTAATGTAATTTCTTAAAGTTTTAGTTTCAAGGAGGAAAATAAAATTTAATTAGAAAATGCCCATTTTTATGCGTTTGAAAACAAGCAAAGCGCCAACAGACGATCTTGCCTCACTCAGAGATAACAGGACTATTACATATTTTGAGAATTCACAAACGCTTTTGAGGTCCTTTGAAGAAGACCATGGGCTCAGATCGATCATGTATACGCCTGCCTGAGAGGTAGAAAGTCCGGGATCGATTCTCGAGTTTTCTTAACTATTTAAAAGGGGGGGGGGGGGGCTAGTGATAATGTTTAGCAGAGGTTAACCTCGTTACATGCTAAATCAGTAGATTTTCACTCAACAGGTCACAAGTACATTACTTTTATTATGTAAAATAGGGTAGAAATGTATTTTTTTTAAAAATATAACAACAAAGTATTCAACCTATAATGACTTTGTTTGCTATACTATTTGTTTATCAGGCGTAAAACTTATTTAATGAATCCCCTTATTCAGATATTTTGAACCTCAAACATGGACTTAAAAAGACACCCTCTCGCCTCTCATTCTTAAAAGACTATTTAGCTGGCACGCGAATAGAATCTTCTGTTCTCTGGTATGTGCTGAGCTTTGCACCAACAAAAGCCATATCGTTATTCTTTCGAAATCAGCCCCATAAAATGGTCGTCAAGAGCATTTCACAAAATATATTTTTTTATTGAATGACATGAAAGAAATGCTGCGACGCAAACAGAAGGCAATTAATGCTATACACCTTTATCCTACTACAGTCACTTCTAAACTCCTATTTGAAGTACTGACATTATTAAAACCCCAACCTAAAAGAATCAGACAAATTTTCTTTTATAAAACTAAAGGTAGTGGCATATTTTGTTTACCAATCCTTGACTACACGGTAATTTTACAGTCCAAGACTAAACAACTTTCTTTTTTTCGTGAATCTTTCACGTGTGGAAGTAAAAAAAAAAACGTTAAAATTAAAAAAGATAACCGATGGTGCGTTTTTTGAAGAGGATAGGATTCTTAATGTGTTCTTACTTTCTTTAAATTTGCGCAAACTTTATATCTAGAATAAAACTTTTGCTCACACTTCAGGCCCTCTCTTGAGAGACTTTTAAATTATAGTCAAGCTATTAGTGTTGAAAATCTATTATAAACACGTATGAAACAAATACAACCGATTGGAGGGAAAAAAAGAACACGAATTAATTGAAAAAAAGCAAAAATATACACAGACCTAGAGTTGAGCAAAAAATGACAACGGGGGAGGGGGGATTTACTTAAAATACTCTTATGAACAATTTATTATGTACGTATAAGGACGCGCACATTGTTATATGTATGTATTTAAAAATCATTCAGAACAATGTAAAATAAATTGAGAAAGTTATTTTGGCTGAGTTCAGCAAAAGCCAATGACTAGATCAATATAAGGATCTCTTTTTAAATAACTAGTTTAATTAAGTATACAAAACAAACTTATTTTAAAATTCATCCCTGTTTTCGATCCTACTATACGTTCTATCTCAAATTTTACGCAAGTTAAATACTATGTGCGCACTACTTACATTTTACGTACTTTGCGTACTACGAATATTTTCAGCTGAAACTTTCCTGACTTGTATAATTTTCAGTTAAATGAAAAAAATAATAATAAAAGCAACTAAATTTCAGGGATTCATTAATGGGTAATCGCAATAACACTATACAATCCAGCTTACCTCAATCCGTTTCACCAGATCTCGCCACATCAAGGTATTATCAAGGCACCACGGTCTGAGTATTTACACATAAATGTATAAATACCCTCACAGCGATGCCTACAAATATTCTGTTTGTAATAAAAAAAACCATCAAGAAGTAGGGAAAAATGTGTTAAATAGGAAGTATATCACGTAAGAAACACATCAACATGATTTAAGCAATAGATTTTAATGAAATAGATCAATGGGTAGAACAGTACCCCTCCAAACCATTCCTTTCTATATTCACATAACAGTACCCTTCAATCATACACTATTAATCATGTACTCCAAATTAAAATTAACTGAGCAATACTATTATTTACCACTGGAATTCAATGATATTTTTTCCCGATGTGGTTCCCTAAGTATTCATAGAGGTATTATGATTCATTTCGAAAATTTATATCTTCTAAGAAATTTTCATTTTCACGAATGCTTTGAGGGTGCTCGAATTTATTTCTCAACTAAGCTTCATATCAGGATAACAAATTATTTTGTTAATTAATCTATGTATTTAATGCAAGCGGATAAGTTGTAAGGTAAATATTATTTTAATGTTACATTTTAATACTCTTTTTACAAGCACTTTTTATCATGCTTAAAACTTGTTAATTTTCACCGGAATTCGAAATATCACCAGACTGAACATATACTATTTCGGATAAACAACTTCAAGGCTCAAAATTATATTTTTAAAGGATGACTGATGCATTTTCATTTGATACCCTTACCTAAAAAAATAAATTTTTAAAAAATGTTCATCATAAAATTGTTAAATTTCTGAAAATACATCTATTAAACTCCTGCATAATATTTGTCTTCTGATGTCTCACAGTGATCAAAATTGGTGAAATATGTAGGAAGAGGAAATGGAGAAGAGTGAGGATGTGGGGGTGGCAAAATATTTTGTCTTATGCTGAAAAAATTTCTGAAAGTGCAGTTCAGTTCTCATTATAAGCTGTTCTATTGTTTTGTTGCATGAGGACTCCTCATCAGCGGCAGTTTCCAAGCAAAACACTCCAAAGAAATAAAACCACTCCCGTCAGTCAATTTGAGTGAAAGAGGAACAGGTGAGAGAGAGAGAGAGAGCAGTCGCGGCGTCTGCCAAGAAATTCTTCGGAGCTCGTAGACGAGTCGGCAGGTTCTCCAATGACCTTCACAGACCTTCGCAGGTGTAACCGGGAAAAGAAAGAAAAAAGGTACTACACATTTTTTCAGTGCGCGTTGGTTCCGATTCACTTTTGTCGCCTGATCTCGACAACTTGCAGAAGAATAACACACAAAGACGGCGGAATCACAGTAGGAGATTTTTATTTATTGACTTACTTATTACAAGTATGCACAGCATGCAAACTTGTAGGTTTTTCAGAGAAGGATTGAAATCAAAAACAGATTAATGCAGCCACAATATATTTAAACGTGTCACTATCTAATATTTAAAAGGGAAAATACGAAACATTCCCATTGAAGTCGTAAAACAGATGACTTTCTGAACGCTATCAACAAGTTAATTGTGAATGCACATGCACATATGATGCTTCTAACGTTTTAATTATAGAATCTGGGAAAAAGAGAGAAACATACGAGATGCATTTAAAAGAGGTAGAATAAAATATGCTAGTTAATAATTTCAAAAAGAGAAGAAACAAACTTAATAGTTTCCAAAAATGAAAAATATACCACGTTCCTCTCAGTTTAAATCAAATAAAAAAATAAAAAAACCGCTGGTGTGAATAATAAATTTTACTCTTATATGCATAGAAAATGTTAAACTGATATTATGATCAGTTCTTGCACAGTATGTTAAAATAGTAATATATTTAAAGGCATAAATTTTAGTTTAAGTAAATACCAAGGAAAAAAATTATGATGAAACACAAGAATTGCAGAAGCAGTACATTAAAATAACAAATTACATCCCACACTAACGTTATACTATTATTATTATTATTATTATTATTATTATTATTATTATTATACCAATACGAAGGCACTTGTCGTGAAGGCATTCGCCTACAATTCACCACAGTTTGGCTGGCCGTTTTATTATGGGGGCACCATATAGGCGAACCAGCATTACCCCCTATGAAGGGGCGACACGAATGAAGGCATTTTAGTGGCGCTTCACCGGGATTCGAATCGAGCACCCTCAGCACCGAAGGCCAGCGCGCTGAACCACAAGGCCACCACCGCCCGTTATATTAAATTAGATTGTCTTTCTGCAGGATGAAAATATTAACGGATGCACATGGTGATTCCAATCAATAGGTATTTTAATCTTAGTGTAATTATTAGATAGTTTTTCCAAATAATTTCTGCTAGCATTATAACAGGGAAGATAGGTCATCATCGTAGATGTAAGAGGTTTCATGCTGTCACCCGATTTTACCATTTCATTTGTTATTCCATAGTTATGAATTATAATGGCATTGGAGAAATAAGTTATACCTTTTCCTTATCACAGCGTGAACAGACATGCTACTGAACAGATAACATACACTGTGTTGGTCATGTGATACATCTGATCAATACTACAAGTCCCTTCAGAGAGTCAATTTGTTCCTTTAGATCAGATATACCCGCAAAGAAGCAGAGGATAATCAGAATGAAATAAATAATTATAACTAAATAAATATAAATAGTATACACGTGTTACATTTACTATTTCTTTTAATATATAAATACAGAAGAGTCGTTTGATTGTATTAATTATCTTCTAAAATAACCGGAAAATTCAACCAGAAAATCCAAAAAAACCTGAATTGTCCGCATGTATACAACACAATGCATTTAACGAAAATTGAAAATGACATCTATTAACTTATTTCTTTTACGGCATGGAACAAATTGCCTCAAATTTTGCTCTGTATTTGGCCATTGTCTCTAAAAAGCAAAAAAAAAACACTAAAAATTCTATAAATGGCATCTTGATAAAATTTTCTTTGTAATACCGCAGGCATACTCCCTGAGTCAATTGCATAGCGAAAAGTTTATAAACCATTTAACCTCTGATCTTGAATGTTAATGTACGATTATTCATTCAGAAACAGTAATTTTGGAAAGGAATTTTACAGTGAAAAATTAATAGTTATCTGAAACTATTTACCCATATAAACTTATAATCTTGAATTTCATCAGAAATGGAAAAAAAAGTTAAATATGTAAGGCACTTAAAGCTCTTTTATTTTTTTATGTTGGAAAAAAACCTCGAAACAAAAGGGGTAGTGAATGAAAGAACGTTAGGTTAATCGAGAGTTTCGGTTCACTGATTTTCGAGTTAAGGAAATTCTTCTGAAATTCCAGTTCTGAAATACAACCGATCCTCTTCATCAATTCCAGCCTTACATCAGAAACTGTTATATAAAAGTGCGTTTTCATCAAACTTGACAAACCTCAGGCAAAATGCCTAACTCTAGTTAAAATAATTATCTCAAGTATTCAAAACTTCAAAGTATCACCCTGTAATCATTTTGCTTAAAGTACGGGAGCTGAAGACTGTTTCAAATAATCAAAAGCGCAAGTTATTTATTACATAAAAAGTTTGGGAACGAATGTAACATTTATATAACAATCGAATTACAGATTTTTATTTATTTATTTTTTAAACTTCTCCCAACAAAATGTTGTGGTACAAAATATCTTTTGTGTTGTAAAGCATGAAATAACAAATGTTGTGCCGTATACAGAATGAAACATCAATTTATATATGCTAACTCTTAACATGTTTAATAAATAAATAAAAAAAGCGAAAAAACGGTAAAAAGTCATACAATTAAAAACCTTCCAATTCCTCTCTACTGTTATTTTAGAAAAATAACTCTCTCTCACACTCACACACAACTTCTCTCTTACTCTCACACATACGCACGCACACACACACACACACACATATTATATATATATATATATATATATATATACTGAAGGGCCATAAAAACTGGTACACCAGCTAAATATCTTGTAAGGCCCCAACGAGCACGCAGAAGTGCCAGAACACGCCATGGGCTCGAAAAATCTCTAAAGTTATCCTGGAGGCAATTCACACCATGAATCCTGCAGGGCATTCCACAAATCCATAGGAGTGCATCATCTCCTATGGATTTGTGGAATGTTGTCAATCCATAGGAGTGCATGTGCGGATAAGGCAAGGAGATATCTTCTGGATAACACGTTGCAAGGCATCTCAGATATGCTCAATAAAGTTATTGTCTGGGGATTTAGGAGGACAACGGAAGTGTCTGAAGTCAGAAGAGTGATCCTGGAGCCTCTCGGTAGCAACACTCGACGTGTGGGGTGTCGCATAGTCCTGCTGGAATTGTCCAAGTCCTTCGGAATGCTTAGTGGACATGAATGGGTGTAGATGATCGGGCAGGGTGCTTATGTATCCGTCACCTGTGAGAGTCGTCTCTAGACGTATCAGGGATCCCATATTACGCCAACTGCACACGCCCCATACCATCACATCCACCAGCTTGAACAGTTCCCTGTAGACATGTACGGTCCATGAATTCATGAGGTTGTCCTAACACCCTTACAAGCCCATCCGACCGACACAATTGGAAACGTGACTCGTCAGACCAGGCAACGTGATTCCGGACATCAACAGTCCGCTCACTAACAATGGATGTGTTGGCGGGCCGAAGCAAGGCGTAAAGCTTCGTGCCGTGCAGTCAACAACGGTACATGAATGGACCTGCGGCTCCGAAAGCCCATATCAATGACGGTACGTTGAACAGTTCACACGCTGACACTTTTTGATGCCCCAGCATTGAAATCCGATCAATTTGAGGAAGTTTTGCATGTCTATCTTGTTTAAGGATTGTCGACGGCCTGGTTCTTTCAAGGTCTTTTTCCAGCCGCACCACTATCGAAGATTTGATGTTTTACCGGATATCTGATATTCACGTACACTCATGAGATGGTCGTGCACGAAAATCTAAATTGCATCGCTATCTCGGAGATGCTATGTCCCCTCTCTCGTGCTATAACACCATGTTCATAATCGTCGTAAGTCACATAAATCGTGATAACCTGCCATTGTGGCAGTAGGAACCGATGTAACAGCTTCGCCAGACACCTGTTTTCTTATATAGGCGCTGCCGACCGCATCGCGTTACGCTGATTGGTTGCATATCTCCGTTATTTCCATATCCACGCCTGTACCAGTTTTTTTTTTTTTTTTTTTTTTTTTTTTTTTTTTTTTTTGGGGGGGGGGGACTTTTCAGTGAATATATATAACCTTGAACAAATTGACTCACTTCTATACTCCAATTTTCTGGTGAATGATGCAAAAGTGTGCCTAAAAAATGTAAAAAGGTATTCGCATTCTAATACAAAATATTTCTACTTTAGAACAAAAAAAACTTCCGTATAAATAATTATCGTTCCTCCTGAAAAAATACTTGCGGAATAACAAAATATATTTATTTCTTTACAGAGAAGTCCTGATAAAGAAAATGGAATTACAACAGCTCTATTGTAATTTTAAAGGCTACAAAAATCAATGGTGGAATCAGAATTTCCAGCCTTTTATACGAAACTCGTTTCACATAAAATGGAATATGTAAGGGCGCAGTGGCCCGGTCGGCAAAGGCAGCGAGCCAGTGATCTGAACGTCTCTGGTTCGATGCCGGTCGCTGACAAATCCACTACCGTGTGCACTAACGGGGCTGGTGCACGAAAAATCTGTCGTGGCTGCAATGTCCACCAAGTTCTCAAATTTACCTCTGTAGGTGCGGGGTCAAGTGTTCAGGTCACGTCACTTGACTTGGTTCAAAATTACGGGACCCGTCCTTTGGCCCAGTCGGACTCCGACCCTTGTGTGTGGTGCTATTAAAAACCGGAGCCGCAACCCTTTGCCCAATAGCCGTTATGGACTTGAACTGACAATATACTGTCGGTCAAGGGGCATCAGTCACCACAACAACAACAGCAACAATAGGAATATGTAAATAAATATCAAATTAACGTTACAGAAATGTTAAGAATAGCATTACTTTTAAAGAAAATATTAGTAAAAAATGACTTTCCGAAAACTTGTGGGAAGCGTAAACTGGAAGACAATACTCCTTAAAATCCACAATTTAATCTATGTGATGGCTACAAATTTCGAAGTTATTAACAGTTCATTGTCAGGCTGAGGAGCATTAGATGTGATCGTCACTATGAATTTGCGACCATCAGAGCATTGTTCAAAGTGGTAATCACACCTGATGGTGAACCATTAATTAGTTCGAAACATGTAGTCATCATTTTAATTATATTGTGTATTTTAAGAAGTTATCTATTCCTACTAGTAAAATATTCAGATATCATATAACCAGTGTTGTTCCACATGAAATATATTTTTAAGCGCTTTTCTTTGCTTTTCTATTTGAAATAGAGATCTAGAAGGACTCCTTTTCATTAGCTGTGCAGCATATTCTCAAGAGTAAGCTATTACACAACCTGCTTAACAGAAAAATAAATACAAGAAAAGAGAAAACTATTGAACTCAACCACGAACAATTCATGTTACGCTGACATACTGACCGGCATATTGCATTATCTTACAGGTGAGAAGAGACTTTCCAAGTTTTTTAATTAAATCCTCCACTTCATCAAAATGCAAACGGAACATTTTTAGAGTTGTTAACAGTTTTAGAATGTAGGCAGGGGAAATAAGAGTTTTAAGCAAATATTTGATAGCCACAAGCTAGATTTTACTTCTGTCAATAGATGTTTGCTCAGAAAGCTTGGATCAAGAGTTATTTTTATGTACAAATGATGCCCCCCCAAAATTGTTCTCCCATATGTCATTGAGAAAAAAATATATGATTAAGATCCTTGGGAGTAATGAAATTCTAAATTTTAAAGATTTATTAAAAAAAATACTTATTATGCATTTCTTAAAAGACAAACGTGGCTAAAAATATCCAAACTATCCTATGATAGA
Source organism: Dolomedes plantarius (assembly GCA_907164885.2). Taxonomy (NCBI): domain Eukaryota; kingdom Metazoa; phylum Arthropoda; class Arachnida; order Araneae; family Dolomedidae; genus Dolomedes; species Dolomedes plantarius. The sequence goes on along the minus strand of OU015492.1, from coordinate 128,253,512 downwards.
TCTAGTAAACAGTAACAAAAGCTACACTTAAATACGATTATCCGCACTTGTTAACGTTCTGTTGTGTAAAAAAAAATCGGAATATAACTTTAATACAAAAAGCGTGCCAGTGTACGGTAGAAAATTATATTTCAAGGATTTTTAACCAACAAATAAATTTTTTTTATAAGTATTTGATTAATTAGTAATTAAATTTACGACGTTTTAATTTTTTTAGGTGAAAATAGTCTGATGTATTCTTCAGTTTTCACGGTGACATTTAATCGGTTAATTTGTATTTTATTTCTAACTTAATTCTTTCGGGATGTGTGCATAACATACGTACAATAGATAAGCTACTCAGAAAAAAATCACCAGTTCAGAGCATTTTAACTTCAACATTTTCGAACGACACTATCCCAAAATGTATCTGAAGTTATTTCGTATTTTTAGAGTAAAGGTGTTGTCTATTGTTTGATTTCTGCTTCTATTCGTTCCAATCTACAAGTGATTTTTTCACTCATATAAATTGATTTTATAAAGCATCTTAAAAGTACTAACGGTACAGCGTTTGGTAACTAGTTTTTATATGCAAGGTTTTATCAGCTATATAATTCAATGATTTTACGAACTTTATATGTTATTCTACGTACCATAAATCCCTAACCTCCGAAACAAAGAAAAATTGAGTAGTATCGCTAGAAATGGAACCCCGCGAGAAATTCAATTATGAAATGATAAAAATAAAATATTCTTGTACAAAATTTAAACCTTATATGCAAATTTAAGATAAAAAATAATTGCAGGTGCCAATTATTAACTCATATTAGTACTACGCAAAAGTATATTCTATGTATGAGCATATTCTAAGTTAAAGTAGCGTACAAGGCTTGATCTTTTTAATCTTCATAAAGCTGATAAACTATTCATGTTGTATTTAAACATCTAGCTTTTTTAATTAATTTATAGAAATAGTCACAAAAGGAGAAAACAGTGACTATTGCGAAGAGGTAGGAGGGTATCACATCATAATTATTCAGGGATAGGGAGTATAGACAATGGCTGAATTATACCAAAGAGTCCTGATTGCCAACAATTTAACAATTTTTCCTTTTTTGTGAATTAATTAAATATATTTGGTTTAAGATGAGCTTTTTTCAACAGTTGAAGCCTCTGGAAAAGCCGACTTTTTTCAGTTTCTCGTAAGCTTTCCTTCAACTCTCAATCTTTCTGCTCAAGAGCTATGACGATTTTCTGCCAAATTGGGATTTGAACATTAGATCTCCATATCGAGACAGATACAGGACAAATGATGTGAAGAGACCTTATTTTCCAGCCCCTCTCTTTCTTAAAATTTACATGAAAAAATATTAGCGAAATTTTTAAGTAATTTTAGACCTACTCATGTTAACTACTTAAATGCTAAAGGGGAGGGGTACTTGGAGCTTTCAAACTTCTCTTGGACGAATTCATCTAGCAAGAATAATTGAAATAAGGCTTCTTTTAGTTAACAAAAGCTGGCCTATTACGAAGAGAAGAAATTACCAAGCCGGCCACAATGACTGTTTTTAGCATTGGTAGAATTAGGTATACCTTATTTCTTAGTAGCCAAGGGGCTACAGAGCCGCTATAATTGAATACAATACCGGAAGACCGAATACTAGGCAAATTAATCTCTCATTAAGCTACCGCAATTAAAATAAAGAAATGTAAACCAAATTATGGGAAATGGTCTTATCACTATTACTAGATATTTTCATCCCATGCAAAATATACACACTTTTAGTTTGAGTTTTAGAATTAGCTTTTCAGAAATATGACGAGTTATTTAAAAGAAAAAAAATTAAAGATTCTTGTGACATGAGCATTTTGTGTCATGTCAGTATTGCCTTAATGCAGTTTTTTAAATGCTATTAAATTGATCCTCAAGTCTTATTGTTCTTATGTATTTACATATTAATTTTGTCTCTGTTTGTAGGGCTAAGTGATTCATATCATAAAAAAGAAATAGTGAAACGAACCTTTAACAACTAGCGGACTCAAAGGTTTCCAGGAAGTTTGTTCAAACAAGAGCATATGCCAGAAAAAATTCTTGTCAAAAATGAGGTAAGGAGAAAGACTTCCCTGTCGTAGCTGGGCTCTTGTGTTGTTTTGGATAGACATACCACCAAAATAGAATGCGAAGGTAAACACTGTAAATCACCAAAGACTCGTTAAGAAGTGAGAGCACTTATTCAGTAGATCTAATAAATAGACGATAGAATAGACCAGCTACGTAGAGATGTAGTATGTGCATACACAAACGCAATACCTTTTAGCTTCCGTCAAACGGATGATCTGTCTGAAAAGTGAAAGCTGTGAAGACACATGAAGTGACAGAAAACTGTGCTACATGACATGAGGAAAAATGAACAGACTGTTTGGGTGTGACATGCCTATGATAGTCGCTGTTTGCTTAAAACCTGAAAGTTAATATTTCCAGCTGTATGGATCTGAGGATTGAATTGCATGTTATTTCATACCCGAACGAAAAGAAACGGAAAGAACAATGAATGTTTCGTTGTTTTTCTTCATACCCATTGCGGTATCTAGCGTCAAGAGTAATTTTTTTTAAATGACTTTTCAGTCAAAATGGCAAACAAACATTTATTGTACTATGTATGATAATATATTTGTACCAGAAGGCCTTGAATGTGTTTTACTTTGCGTATTTGCAATCGTTATAATTCTACACGGGTATTTATCTGGTAGAAATTGAAGGACCTATTTTATCAAGAATTAATGGATAGAAATTCTAATAAGTTAAGTTATTCTAATAAGTTATAAGTATAGTGCCTTCATTCCAGATTTTCCAAGGAAGGATCCGGCTTTTAACTGGTCATGACTGCTTGGCTAAAGAATTTTCAAGCAGCTCAGATGACTGCTTGGCTAAACATCTGAGCTGCTTGAAAATTCTAGAGAGTCCTTTCTGCACTATTTTTTATAAACTACAAGTTATGGATATTTTCCACCCCCAGACCTGTGAGGCACTGTCGGCTCGAGATCTCTGTTGCCGATATTGGGAGGCATTGAACAATTGCTACATTCCTGTTTCCTTCTTCGTTTTACTTTTTTTCTTTACTTTTTAGCATTGTTGTTTTTGTTAACTGTTTGCTATTGGAAATAAAAAATAAATAAAAATAAACTTTTCGTGCTAAACGTTATCTACTAGTTTATTTCGATTCACTGAAATAAAATTTCTCATTGAAAACTTTTTGATGTAAATTTTTATCACTAATTTACAACTCTTTGGCCTAAACCGACATTCAGTTTTCATATATGTTCCAAATGTTAGGGAATTCTTCTTTCCCATAAGAATGAGCCATTTATTAGTAGTAATAGAAAAAATCCGTCATCGTCATTTAACTAAATGGTGGTAAATTGAATGGCAAGAAAGAAGCAAACAAAATCTTAACTCTGCAGTGAGGAAAAAAAAAGAACAGCGATCTCAAAATTGAATTTAGACGTCCATGACGAGTCATTTCGATCTTCTACTACATCCCTTAACACTTTATTTCATCCACTTCCCTAGAATATCAAATACGTACCTAACAGCAGTCATAGAAATAGGTTCCATTCAAATTATGCACTTTTTAGCATGACATAGCTGTTAAAAGTATTGACGATAACGCGATACCATATATGTATGTATTAAGGATAATATTCAGCTCAAAGTTAAAACAGTCTTCATTCAAGGAATGGAATCTGTTTAACGTTATCTATAAAGCGAAGTATGAACTAACTTATATTATTTTTAAAGGGAGAGATAATTTCAGACGTTAAATCGCTTCTTGTAATAATTCTTTCGTCTTCGTTTTTCATTATTTTATCGTGGATTTCAAGATTTATATTTAACGTTACACAAAGAAATTATGGAAATTACATTTTCCAAACTGCATATCAGGTAAAGTATCAAACATTTTTGAATGAATTCAGTTGTAAGAATTAAACCTATACATATCAGAATACTGGATAACTTTCTGAAACGTTATATAGCTTTATTTACCCATGGACCTACTCTCTAATGAATATTATAGAATGTTAATTACACTCTGAATTCTGTGCAGAAAAATTTTCCTTTAAATCGTTTTGGTCCATGAAAACTACAACATGGTAAGCAATAAATGAGCCTTTGATTAATCGTAGCTTTAAGCGACGTAAAAGAAAAATATATAATAAGTAAGGCATTCAATTATTCCTACATTCCAAGAGTGGCAAGATAACTGTTTACGCATGTTGCCGGAAGAGCATCCCAGTTGGGGCTCTTCCGTACCAAATCGGATGATATTGATGTAAACAACCCCAGGGAAGGCTCTTAAATTTTTTATTTGGAAGTAATTGGATGGGACACATATAAAAAAATTAATTAGAGAAAAGTCTTACGATTCTTCCGTTGTAATGTGTTAATAACAAGCGTAGACTTCTAATTAATGAATTCGAGTTAATGTAAACATTAATACACAAGACTCAAATATAAATATTTCGAGTCTGGAGTACGACATGTCTACCAAGAGCTCTACCAGCTTTAGAGCTATCAGCTTTCTCCTTCGAAAGTATGGTTTTAATTTTACATGAACTTAGTAAGATGCCCTTAATAAGACATCGTATCCTCGTATAAACTACAACAAAAGTTTTCAAATCATGCTTATGTTATAAATTTAGTCACTTGCTACTTTTAAGTTTTTAGTTAATATCTTATCCGAAACAAACACTTATTAGAAAATATCATTAAAAAATTAAACAGTAAATGGAAAAAGGCTGAAAATAAATTTGAAAGAAATCAAAGTGATCCTCAGAATATTCAAATAATAGTTCAGCTGCACTATTTTACAGATCTTTTCAGAACCATTCAAAATTTACATTTGATAAAATGATTTAAACCAAGTATGCCGAAAGAGCAACTTTTTGAACCGCTAACTGAGATATCTAAAATTATGCGCAAGACTTCAGAATTTTAGAAAATCAGAGTAAAATAACGTAGCAAATATTGGAAGGCCAAAAAAACCTTTAGATTTCCTGTAATAAAGTAGCTAAAAAGTACTCAATATGGAACTCAAAAGCTGGTGCCGTTTAAAGTATTTAATTGTTCAAAAAGGAATCTTAAAGTTTTCCCTCCCAATTTCATAATAAGGAGAGAATGGAGTAGCTTTAATTTTAAATAGTTATTGATTGTACACACCTCATTATTTTGCTTCTAATGTGCACTAAAGATTATTAATTAAGGGAAATTTTTTGACTTTTTTTGTTATGAAAACGACTAAACTAAAGCAAATAATGAAGATCTATCTGTGCAACTGAAAAGCATTCATAGTCCTCAGAGAGACTAGCAACAGCAGAGCACACGAAATCAATAACGTATATGGGTGCACAAACTCATATCAGAGAGGCTACTGGGAGAAATAAAATCATAAACAAGCATGCGTACATAATTTTCCACATTTAACATACCTTTTTTCAAATACGAACTATGAAAATAAATCTAAATACGTAATTAATACACCAAATATATACTTTATACACCTTTTATTTCGAAATTGCTATTTTTAAATTAGACCATCACTGCAGAGCTCATCGAGAGTAAATTTTCTTTAAAGGAAAATATCGTTTTGAAAAATTGGCACTAAGGTCTACGAAGTAACAGGAGTCCAAATCTTTTAAGGGTAACAATAATTTTATTAAAACAAAATTCGCTCTACAAAATAAGTAAAAATCTTCTCTTGGCACCATGACTATAAGTAACTCAAGGTTCAAGCTTGCGTATGAATTTACAGGCACACATATCGCACCCCGACAAGAAAATAAATAATCCAACAGATATAGATAAAAAATTATACTAAAATAGACAAAAAACAAACAGAAATCAAGCACTCTGGGCATCCTCGCACCAACGGCAAGATTCTGCATAAGAGCCGGAACTGAACCATAAAACGACAGAGGTAATCGACAGGTCACGTCATCAGGGGGCCTAACCATGTCAATTACCTCAAGGGGAACTTTCTGAATAGGATCTATTGAAAATGTTTTCTTTGCAGGATATGTTTTATGTTATAGTGATTTAGCAGTCTATGCTTGAATTTTAATTTTGTTTATTTCTATGGTTTATTTTTTAAACCCGACAAGAAAAGTGACACAAGTAAACCAAAATGGCAATTTTGAGGTTATGTCATTGAAAAATATGTATGAAGTGCCCCATCGTGAACGAAAAGCGACAAATCTCTATCTCGCAATTTGTCCACCTGAGAGCAGTTGTATTAGTTTTACTGTAATGCTTGTTCAAGCTGTAACTTATACTTCGAGTTGATTATTCTCAAATGCAGCATTTTTGAGTTATGTCACTTTTCTTGCCGGGGTGCGATATGTGTAAAATGATTCAACTCACTTTTCCCAAGCCACATTTATACGCAAATTTTGAAATCAGTCTTTATAAGCAAGCCAAAACTTTGTTTCAAAACCTATTTTATTAAACCTCTACAAAACGCTAAACACGTTGACATTTTACTGAATCAATTTTACAGTGAAAAGTATCAATCTTGAAATGAAACAATGTTTTACTTTTCCATGGTTTCTTAAAAGGGTAGATTTATTAATTATAGATATCAAAGACTCAAAATGCAAAATGCCGCCTGCAGACCCATAAATCTTCCCCAGATCAAAAGAATGTTACTAATCAATGATATGGTTTGCACGACTCATGTCCATCAAATATAACTACATACGGTTGAAACAAAATTCCTCTCAAAATATGGTAGAACTCTAGAAGCCATACCCGTCTGACACTATTTCTATAAACAGAGAGGTATCGGTTATGCAAACCTGCAAGTAATATTTTGAATAAATCAGAAATACAGAGGCTGTTCGCACATTTTTTAGACGATTTTGGTAAGCGGCAATAAAAAATCGCTTTGCTGCAAAAGAAATAATTGCAAATGTACTATGTTTTTAAAAGTCAAAATTATCGTCTGTGGCTTGAAAGTTTTGTTTTTATTCAAAATGGCGTTTTTAACAAAGCAGTGGTTCGAAGGCTACATTTATGCTCTTTCCGAAGAGAAATATGCATACTCCGTTATCCAAAAACGATGTGAGAGTCATGATTTTGTGATATCTAAAGCGTCGATAGGTAATATCGTCAACAAGAAAAGAAAAAAACGTCAAATTGGAGCCTCAAGTGGAACTAAAATTCCAAACAAGTATCCAAGGAAAAAACGGACATCTTCGACTATTGCAAAGGTACGTTGTTTAATGTTAAAAGAAAACCCCCCTAGTCAAAGGACAGTTGCAAAATCATTAAAATGCTCGGTGTCCACTGTAAACAAAATGATAAACGTTGATTTAAATCTTAAGAAAGCGAAAACACGCAATGTGCATCGTCTTCTTCCAAATCATATCGCTGAACGCAGGACACGCTGCAGAATTCTACATAAGAAACACTTATCCAAAGAAAAATGGAAAAAATTGTCACAATAGATGAATCATGGGTGTATTTAAATGATTGCAACAAAAAAAGAGCCATTTATTATCATAAAAGGGGAGAAAAAAATTTAAGTACATGGTTCAAAGAATCGAAAGAAAGTTTTTCTAAGGGATTCATGATTGTCGCTGGTTTTTCTTATAATGGCAAGTTAAAAATAAAGAGAGTGGAAAAAAACAGCAAGATTAACTCCAAATACTATCAGGAACATATATTATAGCCAATTTTTCTGAATGAAATGCCATCGCTTTACCCACAGTGCCATCAATCTGTGAGACTCCATCAGGACAAAGCTAGTAGTCACACATCAAAATCCACTGTAAATTTCCTAAAAGAAATGGAACAAAAAACTGGTATCAAGGCCATACCCTTCACTGATATCCCTACTAAATCTCCCGATGTATCACCTATGGATTTTTGTGCTTTCGGACTTTTAAAATCTGCATTATCCAAACGTCGTCCCAAAAGCCTTACAGGACTCTGGAAAGCTGTTCAGGAGGAATGGGATATACCTCTTCTGACACTTGAAAAGGCATTATTATCCTGGAAATTGCGGTGCCGAAAGATAGTTCAGAATAAGGGATGTCAACAGGGCCCGACTTAGCCTAATTGGGGCCCGGGGCAAAAACTTCTTTGGGGGCCCCCCTCTGATTCACTACTTCACTAATGAAGAACCGAACTTTATGGAGGTATTTAAATTTTTCGCCTCATTATAGATATATAACAAGAAAACTGACTAGAACCTAAAATAGCTATGAAGTCCCCCCCAAAGGTATCATGAAATTAATTAATCAAAAGAATATTTGACATTTGTGAGAATTTTGAGAGAATACAACTTATAATTGATTAATGTGATTTCTCAGTGTTGCGAAAATCCAACAGAATCCACTGAACACTATGCAACTGAATTTTTCTCAGTTGTGATTAAGATGACCTAGTTGACAATCATATCGCTGCAGTTTGTGAACTTTTCTCAAGTTTCCGAAATGCAGTTTTCTGATTGTTAACTTTGTCATCTAGCTGCGAAAAATTCATATCCTTCCTGACATTAGGGCGGAATTAAGCTAAATTTCACCCTAGAAAGCCATGGATTTACGAAATATAGATATTTTGTGTTCATACGATAGATTAATGAAGAAGCTAACATAAAACTGACGGATTTTACACTGTACTGATATTTTGTTTAAAAAAAGTTCATTAAAGAAGGAAACGTAAAATAAACTTTCTATTTAATTTGGGGGCCCCTCTGAAGTGGGGGCCCGGGGCAACTGCCCCGTATGCCCCTGCCTTAGTCAGGCTCTGGATGTCAAATAGAACATTTAAAACACAAGAATTTTATGTACTTTAGTTTTGTGAATACAATATACATCGTCTAAAAAATGTGTGAACAGCCTCTGTATTATACGAACGATTTTATTCAGTTGAGCAGTTGCGATCAGTGAAACGCCAATAATGAAGAAAAATGAAATGGATACAAAAAGAAGTTTACGTATACATCAAATTTCCACGGGGAAAAAACGCCTGTCATTTGAAAAGGAGTTGATGATTATGCTTTAAAAGCAACTGCACATGTCACCAAATAAAACTTTTACATGTTTTTTAACAATTCACTCACATGATCATGAAGATTAAATGGAACTGATGAAAAAAACAGAAAGAAAAGAAGCCATTTTGAGAATCCACACAAGACAAATAAGTAACACGCAGACGTACTCACGTCTTCTTTGCTAAAACAAAACTACAAAAATTGGGAGCAGATAGCGAAGAGGAAAGAAAAATATTAAACATATGACACACACGCATACGCAAAACAGCTCGTTCAATATAGGGGAGAAAGAGAGACAGAGAGATCTATTTTCGTGCTACATAAATCTGAGGCTTTTGTTTTGTTTGACTTATTTCACGTTGGAGCACCTCCAGGACTGTTTACATCCTCCTGTCTCGCCCTTTTTTTCCCAGCTCTTACTGGCTGTCAGCCAGATGACCAATAGTCGTTGGGTCGCTGGCCCTGCACTTGTTGACGCCTCAACAGAAAGGAAGGAGATCATGGAATTTTTAACCATCTCTTGAGCGGAGCTCGTGATTAAAAAAAAATGTTTTTCGAAAATACGAGACGCCTCGATAAAAACGTAAACATGATATTTGTTCGGGCTGTTGAGTGCTTCTTTGTACGCTCTACAAGATTCAAAAACATCTACAGTTCTGAGAATTTCGTCTGAAAAACAACACATGCATTGAAATAACAAACATTCAAATCTGGAAAAGCAATGGATTCCTCTAAATATTAGTCTTTCAAAAAGTGCATGAGTATTAATATGATTGATATACATGACGCGTCTAAATTCAGTTTAAAAATCAAGCAGTTTGATTACCTAGACGTGTATGTTTGAAACGTTACTATCCCTTAACACCTTTCATAAAAATGGAAAGGTTTTGATTAATTGGAATAACTAAGTGAATAAAATGGATTAATTTAGTGGTTCCACTTGGATTGATTATTCAATGATTATGTAATAAGACATTATTTTTGCAAATAATTTTTATTGAAAGAAAAAAGTGTGATCGTAACTTTAATCTACTATATAATTCGTTCCCATGATCTAAAAAATTGAGGACGAATAAAAGAAAGGGGCATCTAACTACAGTTCTTTGTTTCTGTTTCTCACTCGAGACTTTTTTACGCTTTCTGACAGTTGTACATTTTTGCCCTCTTGATAAACTTTTACTCTCTCGTAAATATCTGCTTCCTCTCTTATGATACATTTTTTTTTAATAAACCTATTTTTGTGGTATTTTTGTGAATTATGACTTTGTGTTTGAAGCTTTGACTATTAATAATGATCGGCTGTCATCTTCCTTGGGACGAATCGTGATTCCTTCCTTCGCTCGAGGGTGAAGTGAAAGTTACTAGAGTACAAATTCTAATTTCTGAAATTTTTAATAACATGTATGCATGAGAAGAAAATTTTAACAATTCTCATAATTTTACATAAATTATTGCCCTTTCTGAAAATTTAATGAATAGTTTAAACTTTTGAACAGCTTAACAAAATTCATAAAATTTATATTTTCCCTATATATGTTAAAATTTCCTTAATCTATATATGTAAAACAGTTCCGTAACTGACTGACTGACAGATAACGCACAGACCAAACCGCTGGACCTAAAGGGTTGAAATTTTGCATGGCGATTCTTCTTATAGCATAGGGGTGTACTAAGAAAGATTTTTGAAAAATTCTTCTTAGAATTTTTAAAATTAAATTTTTAAGCTGTTTTAGTACCTTTAAAAAAGTTTTCATTTAAAATAATAATTTGAGGGTTATAAAATTTATATCACGAAAAAGATCATAAAAATTCCTTTAAAATGAAATCTTTTTCGAATCTTTACCTCCCTTTTCTGATTTTTGGTGAATTTTTAAAGATTGATTTTTAGAATTTAATTTATTAAATGCTGATCAAGTGGTTTCTTTTCTTTTTGTGATAAAAGAAGTAGGGGAGCACTACGAAAGGTTTTTGAAAAATTCTTCTTAGATTTTTTTAAATTAAATTTTTAAGCTGTTTTTGTAGCTATTTTGAAGTTTGCATTTAAAATAATAATCTGGGGGGTTATAAAATTTATATCACGAGAAAGATCATAAAAATTCCTTTAAAATGAAGTCATTTTCAAATTTTTACCTCCATTTTCTGATTTTTGGTGAATTTTTAAAGATTAATTTTTAGAGTTTAATTAATAAAATGCTGATCACGTGGTCTCTTTTCTTTTTGTGATACTTTAAACTATATTTGAGTCACGAAAAAATTTGTGATACTACATACGACTATATTTGTGATACTTTAAACTATATTTGAGTCAATTGACAAAAAATATATTATTTTCTTTCTAATGCGCAGACGATTGGACATTATCCAAAAAAATATTAACATACAGTTAAAGAAATGTTCCTCAAACTGTACTATATTAATTGTACTATATTCTTTAGTATGTTCTATTAGATTTAATTTGAATAAATTCTTCTACATTATTTTGTCTTTAAAAATATCCGTTACGATTTTTTTTATAAATATATCTATTTTTTGGCATTAATTGCATACATTGACCGTTGTATTTAATTTGAATGTACTCCGTAGCGAAGCACGGATATTCAGCTAGTATGTTCATATATTAAAATTTATTCTAAACACTTATAAGTGTTTAAATAAATAATCTTTTGGTTTTAGAAAACTCTTTCAAAATAAAGAAAGAAAATAGATGTTACGCATCTGTCAATGAAACGCGAGTGTTTAAATCGGATTAAGCTGAGAACAAATTAAACTAAAGTACTTTCATCCTTTTTTTCCTATAATTTTTGAAGTACAAACTGTGATACATAAGTTCAACAAAACACTACAACATAAAACTAACACAAAATGTAAAACGCTTCCCATTTTCACTAAGTCCCATGGATGTCATATAAGTTTAACTTTTCAGTTTAAATAATTATTAACATGAAGATTTTTACTGCTCTTCAATATTTGGAATAAGGAGGCAGATACATACATATGTTTTGGTTGTTTTCTCAACTGTTTAAATGGGAGATATTACTTATTGAGCATTCTAAATTCTGTATTTACTGGTATCAAAATCGGTATCCACCTCACGCTATTCAAGATATTTAATTAGATCATTCTTATCTCATTTGTTATATTTAAGGTTTTTTTTTCATTTTTTCTCTCTGGTGTTTCATATCACACGGTTATCAAACTTCATCTTGAAAACGTTTTAGTTTTTTGAAAGTTCATGAAAGGATTAAATCTGTATTGAACGATAAAATAGAATAGTTGCACTAGACATATTTCCATTCTATACATAATTTTCAATGCATTCATCAGTATAAGCCCAGGAAAAGAAATCAACCACTAAAATTTTCTACTACAGTCGAAAATTGTTAAACAGGGATATTGAAATATAATGTAAATTGCTGAAAAGGATATGTTTATCATTATTAAATTTCTTTTATGTAACATTGTAAATGCCGAAAAAAGCATATCTTCATACAGTATTTCGTGGCTCGGCGTTTCTTAATCTCGCAAGGATATTAAGCAATGTCCAACAAGTTACGATCGAATAGCCATCAAACTGAACACAGTGACTGTTTGAAAAATCACATTCACTGCTATCCATTCTATACAAATTTCATGTTATCCTTATAATTAATTAATTTTTAGCGCAATAATATATATAAAAGGCATCTGAATATTCATTTACTGTCACTAATACATGTCGAATTCCATTATTGTACCAGTATTGCTTATCAACACATACTATTTTCAGCTCCAAAAAATGTAACTTTAAGGATAACTATGGTCTTTTGCACCAAATAAAGCAAACCTGTTATCTAGTTTCATCTCTATTAGATTACGACAGAAAATTAAGTCGCTTCGTTTAGAATCAGGGATATTTAAAATTATTAAAACCGCTAATGATCTCAAAACAGATCTGATCAATATAACTATGATATTTTCTCTAATTACCACAAAATAAACATAAACATAAAATTAATTTAATTGCGTAAAATGAATATTAAATTTAATAACTCTAATGTATAAAGAAAGGGAGAGAGGATAAGATTTTAATCGTACATGAAACGGGCCTCCTAAAAGATTTTGTCATCCAAATATTTAATAAAAAATATCTTTTTTTATTTATCGCTTTAAAATAACATATTATTTTCCAATTACTTTCCTTTCAAAAGCAATAAGCGCCGTTTTAACGTTCCGTGAAGCTGAATAGCCCAAACAATCTCGTTGCTATGTATGCTACACTAAGATAGTGAGTCGACAGCCTCTTAATCCTTGTTTTATCGAAAAGGAGAAGAAAAAGTTTTGTTTTGACGGCAAGCGCCTAACCATTTCGACTTTTCTCTTATTAAGCCTGTTTACCAGACTGAGTCGGTATAATTTATGACCAAAATTTTTCTTTCTTGATAGTATAAGTAATAATGGTTGAGGAAAAAGTTTATTACATATTACCTTTTCCTGGGAAATGAGTTTATGTGTCACGCGCGACTTTAGTGCTTTCTCTCTTCCTGCATTCATTTGTAAGGAGAAAAATATCGAGATCTGAGATTTGAAGAAATTTTTTTAAATTATCGGGATGATGGAATAGAGTGTTTGGAGTGCGCGTGGAGTATAGTGTTTATAGGCAGAATCCAATCAATGCAAAAAATGGTATATACGTTTATCGGTTGACTGAATTTCATGTGTGACAACTTTTGAAAAATTTTATTACTATAGTTTAAAAACTACTTTCAGTCGAACCCGACAACGAAATTGTTTTGATACTAAAAGTTATATTATTATTAAAGTAATAATTCGATTTATATATGGTCAATCATTTTTGTAATACAGCCCAAGAAAATGACAACAAAGTTATTTAAATAAATCTATTAAATAGGAGCAGAGTATGTTATTCTGTTGTTACCTCTACTGTGCTCTTGCCCAACGAAAAAACCAAGTATAAATGAGTCATTTTAAGAGCGCTTTTTAATAAATTCTGGCTGAACGTAAGTTTGAGAAAATTATTCCTGCCTTTCTAAAGAAGTATCTGAGTTTGGTTAAAAATCGGAGGATCGTATGACTTTCTTCCCTTCCTTGCGCACATGAATGAATTGCTCCAAGATATTAAGTGTCTCTAACTTTCATTTCTTGATTACACAGTAAAATTTTTGTCATATATTAAGACTATTCATTCCTCGAACTCTTATTTAACTTATTTTTTCAAGGCATAAGCTGTTTAAAAGAACATGTTCTTCACAACTATCCTCCGTTTTACCAAGACTGCTGAATGCATCAGTTTTCATTCAACGCATCTGCTTCAGGTTCGAGGACAAAACAACGAACCTCAAGACTAACAAATGTTTTCTATTCTTTGAAATTTAAAAAAACATAACCTTTCATAACCATTGTAAAGATAAAACAGAATATTTATTAGTACTTGTTGGATTGATGTAAAGTAATAAATATTTACGCACTAGTAAAATCAGAGACATAAATAGAAAAAAAATGCAGAATACAATTAAACAAAAATATATGATCCATTGTTGATAACGGCCTTCCGTGACAGCCAATAAGTCCTTCCGCAGTAAAAAGACAAAAAATAAATTTTGGCTAAAAGAATGCCCTTTTTGGCAAATATGACTTTTTCGATGACCTTGGGGTTTTATTATTATGCGATACGTTTGTGGTAGACATAAATAGTTTTTCCTACGACGAATTTATACGTAAGATACTCCATGGTTATTTCATTGTTTCTACGATGGCTAACAAAACATCACGGTGATGATTTATCGATGGAATTGTTGTAATAACCGTCTGCCAAGACCGGGGGATCGAACCTTTATATTTTACTTTAAAGTCAATGCAACAGTTTGTACTTCCCTACCTACCTGCAACGTATTTGCTATAGATTTACATCTATATTATTTACTTTTATCTTTCTCTTTGTATAGACTTATTTCCACGAGAAACATTGAAAGATCATTTAAGAGTCAATGCAGTATGACAACACAATCTATTTGTACAGCGCGTACAGGTTTTTTTACGAATGGAGAAGAATAGATTAAACATAAACCATTCCGTAAATAAGTAAAACGCTAAAATGAAATTTTACAGGTGGATTACAAACTTTTTTTAATTCTTTTTTCATAATACATATTAAGAATAAATTGACACCCGATCTTATCATTTTATCTGGTTTTACTACACGTAACGAAGTCTAAATCTCAGACTTTATCGTAAATTCAATACATCAAAAACGCTGGTTAATAGCACAGTATTAGTAGAAATCGTTCAATAAAATCGGGCCAATAGATACTGAATTATATCTATACTTAAAAACTGTAGATCGATTAGGTTCCATTTCGAGATTCTTTGTGTTTACTCTAAGTTTTGGCGAATGCGTATCTAAAAGATGCCTTGAACTGATTGTCCCAAGAAAAACAGAAAAAAAAATTCAGGTATCTCTTCTAACGAAACTACCGCGGGTTATCAACGTGGGATTACTTATCGTTGCTTACCTCTTTTGTATGTATACATGTATGTATGTATGTGTTATGTATATATGTATCGATCTATCTATCTATCTATATATATATATATACACTGAAGTGCCACTGAATTAGGGCTAGCAAAGCCTATGCAAATTGTGTAGTGCTGCCAGTGGCGTAGCGAGGGGTGGGCAAGGGGGGTCTATCATGCCCCGGGCGCCACTCGCATAGGGGCGCCAAATGGTCCTTTTCCCTAATTCTATATATTATATTACTATATGTTTTTCAGAAAGGGGGGCGCCAAAATGGTATAGTGCCCCGGGCGCCAGTTATGCTCGCTACGTCACTGACTGCTGCGCATCATGTATGCGCAAGTGAGGGCGCTGTGGTAACTGCATATATCGCGCGTACTGTGGTTGTTCTGAATTAGTTGTTGGAATTGCCAGTAGGGGTAAACTGCCTGATTTAGACGCCTTCGATCGCGGACAAATCGTAGGTGCGCGACGCATGGGCCATTCAATTTCCGAAATCGTCAGACAGCTAGGATTTTCAAGGTCGACAGTGTCAAGAGTATACCAAGAATACATGGATGGTGGAAAAAAAACTAGCGATCGGGCAAACTGCAAAGGACAATTAGCCTTGAAAGTGCGTGGTGAGAGACGGCTCAGGCGTATTGTACGTAGCCAGCGAAGCAAAACATTAGCTCAAATTACCACCCAGTTTAATGACGGTGCCAGTCATACAGTCAGTAAACGGACTGCGCAACGCTCGCTTCACCATATGGGTTTCGGGAGCCGTCGACCTACGAGAGTTCCATTGCTCTATACTCGCCATCAGGCTGCACGTCTTGCCTGGGCAAGAGAGCACAGAGACTGGAGTGTAGAGGACTGGAAACGAGTAGCATGGAGTGATGAGTCTCGATTCCGACTACTTAACGCCCACGGGAGGCTGAGAATATGGCGTCAGGCTCATGAAGCCATGGATCCTGCATGCCTGGCTGGAACTGTACAAGGGCATGGTGGCTCAATCATGGTCTGGGGTGTTTTTTCGTGGCACAGTTTGGGATCTTTGGTGCGTGTACCAACCTCTCTCAATGCAATTCGGTACGTAGAGTTGCTGGGTGATCACCTCCATCCGTTTATGCTGTTGTGTTATCCGCACGGTAAAGGAGTTTTCCAGCAAGACAACTTTACCTCTCACAAATCCCAGTTGGCTACTGGCTGGTTGGATGAGCATTCCTCTGACTTCTCTGTCATGAATTGGCCACCTAGAAGCCCAGACTTAAATCCTATTGAGCATCTTTGGGATGTTTTGGAACAAGGCGTGAAAGGCCATCACACAGCACCAAAGAACCTTACTGAATTATGGACAGCTTTAGCCAATATTTGGCAAGCCATTCCCGTAGAACGTTTCCAGAAACTTGTTGAATCTATGCCTCGTCATGTGGCAGCCGTTATCAAAGCCAGAGGAGGCCCAACTCGTAACTAGGTAGGTATCCCTAATTCAGTGGCACTTCAGTGTGTGTATATATATATATATATATATATATATATATATACAGTGGCTCCCAAAAGTGTTCGTACACTTACGATTTTCAATGAAATAGGGGTCTATCCATTAATTAAAATGAATATATCAGAATGGGTATTTAATAATAAGATCTATAATCTATTCTTCAGAAAACTACATGAAATATTTTGAAAACATAGTAAAACTTTATTTTTAAGAAACCAGTAATCAAACAGTAACAAAAACTTTATCTCCCAAAAGTCATCGTACACTGAAATATTTTCGGATAAATTCATAATTAAAATTATTGTCTGTCGCTTTATTTTTATTTTTTAATTGTGGTGGCATTTAAAATATTGTTTGGCTTCATTTTTTGCTTGCCTACTCCGTAATATTCTATTTATTATTTAAAAATGGCTCGTACTCGTAAAGAAACAACAAACAGCATTCGAAAATTGATTATTTTTCATCATAGTAGTGGTAATTCAGTTCGGAATATTGCTAAATTACTTAATTGTCCACAAGTTTTGAAAACATTACCTCAATCGCCAGATTTAAACCCAATAGAACATATATGGAGAGAACTGGTGGTTCTAGTACAAAAACACGCCATTCACACGAAAAGCGAACTAAAAACAATTATGATGGAAGAATGGATGAATATTGATGCAGAAATTACAAAAGAACTAGTGCAATCTATTCCCAGACGTTTAAAAGCTGTTTTGGATGCTAAAGGATATCCTACTAAATATTAATTTAATTAAAAATTAGAATATTTACTAATATGTAGAGATTTTTTACAATTGTACGATGACTTTTGTGAGATAAAGTTTTTGTTACTTTTTGATTATTGGCTTCTTAAAAATAAAGTTTTACTATGTTTTTAAAATATTTCATGTAGTTTTGTTAAGAATAGATTATAAATCATATTATAAAAATACCCATTCTGAAATGTTCATTTTAATTAATGGATAGACCCCTATTGCATTGAAAATTGTAAGTATACGAACACGTTTGGGAGCCACTGTATATATATGTCAAAATTTTGACGCATTTTGGTAATTTTCTGTTTAACTGTTTACTGCTTGCCCAAACGATACAGACTGGGTTTGGCGCAGTGCCAAAATCATAACTCGCGACGACGGACGGTTTTAGCGTCTGACATTTTGCTTTCCGGAGGACCGTTATGGTGGAACGTAATCCTACGTTAAAAAAAAAAAAGATTTGACGAGAAATCACTCGAAAGAATGATAAAGGCGAATCATCAAAACTACAGTCATATTTCATAAAGTATTCATCAGTACTATGAAATACATGCATTTCAAATTTTACCGTTGCCATTTGTCGGCTGAAAAAGTAATCTTCAGTTTAAGGCTGCTGTGTACTGACCCCCTATTGGATTTGCTCACCTCAGTGTTAAGCTATGGAGAAAATTTGTGTACTACTTACAGCTACATAAATGCTGATAATCCAATAAAAAAGGTATTTTCAGGTAGCCTGGACTTTTCTGCACCTTGCAACAGGTATATATTATTAATTTCGTCCATCAGAGGGATTTTTTCCCCAAATAATGTAAATTTTAAAATATTTTTTTATTTAAAAAAAAAGAAAAAAAAAGAAAAATGCCCCAATGTGCAAAATTTCTATCTCTATTACGGAGTATAATTTAAATATAAAACAAATCTTTAAATCCAAGCCGGCAATTCTCGGACACATTTTCTTCATAGATTAACATTGAGATGAGCAAATCCAACAGGGTTAGTACACAGCAACCTTAAGGTAAATCTCTTTTGTTTTCATAAAAACGGCCTATCTAAATATTGAGTTTTGAAACTGAGAATAAAGGGTGAAAAATGGTAGAGTATTTTTGAAAATGGCAAATCAGCCAAAAATGATAGCTAAAACACATTTTGTTGAAGAAAATCGGTTTTTTCTCAAGAAGAATTTATTCCGATTCTTCAGACATCTTTAACTAACACAAACAGTTTGAAATTTTTATCTTAGGATAAAGGGGTAAGTTTAGAAATTAGTGTCTATTCTTAATATCTTATAAACATCGGGTGACTCAACAGGTGGTTAGGTAGGTAATACTATTTGAACTAGAAACTAAACAGCAAGAGGCAGATGCAAAAATTTTAAAAAGCAAATCAGTTAGGACAGTACTCTTCAAAATGATAAGTATGATTGTGCTTTTGTTATTATGTCTACGTAACTATGCAAAACAATTTATTTATTGGAGCAAAGTTTAATTGATAGGGGTTTTTACAAATAAATTGTTTTATATCAGAAAATGAAGGAAAAATCACAAATATATATATATATATATATATATATATAT
The DNA here is from genome assembly GCA_907164885.2 of Dolomedes plantarius. Classification (NCBI taxonomy): domain Eukaryota; kingdom Metazoa; phylum Arthropoda; class Arachnida; order Araneae; family Dolomedidae; genus Dolomedes; species Dolomedes plantarius. The sequence continues at coordinate 128,234,154 of OU015492.1, read as the reverse complement.
ATATATATATATATATATATATATATATATATATATATATATCTCGAACGGCATGGTTTTTATTGCACGTATTGTACTCGTATTTGAAGAAACAGATTGATTGTTGTCCTTCCATTATAAGTGATCCCTTCGTCATCTTTTCTTTTATGTTTTAACAGGTTAACACTCCCATTCCTCGAGTAAATGTGTTCACCTAGAAATTTTCGGCGCACGTCGAAGAGGAGAGTTGTCTGCCATAGCTTTCCCAATCGTCAGATTTATCCCACAGACATCCATTTATGAGATCAAGTTGTCGGGCAATGTTCCCACCTTTACGGAATAAAGGCGATACGAAATAATTTCTGTGCTAACCTCAAAAAATTTTCCTGCTCAGATTGTATGTTTGGAAGACTCTCTTCGTTTACGCCGCAGTCTCTCAGACAAACCCGTATCATACAGAACATATTATACAAAAAAATACCGGAAGTTACAAGCTTAAAAAAGAATACGTTATGCTCAGCTGGCCTGAAACAAACATAAAAAAGTGACAATAACATTATCCAACTGTTTAGGACAGAAAATTTAAAGCGTCTTCTGATTAAAAGCATGCAGCTCGTAATTTAAAAGTTTCCAAAGGTCAAAACCAGGCGGCAAATATTATAGAGAAAGCTAACTAGAAAGTCTATTCAGACAAAGTAAAAAGTAAAAAGTAAACACCGATTAGCCATATTACTATACAAATTGGTAGGATTAAATTTATTAGGCTTGAAATAATATTAAACCTGGTAGAAGGATTCATCTAGCAACTTGAGCGTGAGCCTGCGCTACTGCATCTCATTGTAAGCGCGAGCCTGCTACGAGTGTGAGGATAGAAGGAGGTAGTTCGCACTGTTCAATGACTGCTTCCCACGTACATGGTTGCTGTACTCAACAGTTTAGTTGTAGCGCAGTTATTTTATTTAATTCTATGCAAGTGTGCATATCTTTTTATTTTGCATTTTAACAATTTTTTATATGTTAATTGCATTTTATATGTTTGGGGATCAATGAAAATGGAATATCTCCTTTACCTGAAAAGGTTCAAGATATCGCGGATTTTCCTTTACCTAAAAAGATTGAAGAATTGTGCAGATTTTTCGCAACTGTAAATTTTTATCATAAATTTCTTAAAAATGCAGCTTCGTGCCAGGCGCCTATTCATGATCTTAGTAAAGGAATAAAGAAAAAAGACTAAACTTCTATCACATGGTCTGAAGAAGAATGAATGCTTTTAAAGCTTGTAAAGATTCTATAGCTAAAGCAATGACATTGCAAATCGTACGGCTGATGCTAAATTAGCATTATTGGTCGATGTTTCAGATGTTGGTTTGGGTTCAGTTTTACAACAAACTTGTAATGTTGTCGTACAACCTTTAGCATTTTTTTTCTCGCAGACTTACTACTATTGAACGTAATTACAGTACGTACGACCGAGAACTTCTCTCGATATATAGTTCTGTTACACATTTCAGACATATGTTAGAAGGTCGGCAATTCGCCGTATACATTGACCACAAACCCTTTACATTTGCATTTAGTAAAGTCTATAATCTATAGTAAAGTCTAAGATCTATAATCTATTCTTAACAAAACTACTTGAAATATTTTAAAAACATAGTAAAACTTTATTTTTAAGAAACCAATAATCAAAAAGTAACAAAAGCTTTATCTCACAAAAGTCATCGTACCCTGAAATATTTTCGGATAAATTCATCATCTGGCACTTTATTTTTATTTTTAAATTGTGGTGGCATTTAAAATATCGTTTGGCTTTAATTTTTGCTTGCCTACTCCGTAATATTCTATTTATTATTCAATAATTACAAGATAAAAAGAACTTTTTATATACCATGTTTTTAAATTTTCTGTTGAATCATATAAACTTGACAATTCTATGTATTAATAAATACTTTATAAAAAATTTTTTGATGAATAATCCCATCAACTTCCCATCCCATCAAGTTAATTGGAAGTTGCGTTTAACTTTTCGTTCCCGTCCCGGCCGATATATGGCTGCACCAGTCTACAAAACAAAATTAACTGAAAATGAATTCAATTCTGTTAAAGATGGCTAAAAGTATTAAAATAATGCATTGTCATCGTGTTCTGAGCTATTCTAAAAGTTTCAAATGTCTAGCTAGTCGGGAAGTTAGTTAAAAAACGATTGCAAGATTTGTACTAGACAAACACACACACAAACATGAAAGCGAGTTAATAAAAACATGGTAAAAAATGGCTCGTAGTCGTAAAGAAACAACAAACAGCATTCGAAACTTGATTATTTGTCATTATAGTAGTGGTAAATCAGTTCGGAATATTGCTAAATTACTTAATTTATCCCATTCTACTATGCAGTATGTGATAAAACGCTTTAAAGAAGAAAATCTGATCGAAAACAAGGTAAGAAAAGGTCGTCTGGCAAAGTTAACAAAACGTGATTAAAGATTTATAATTAGAAAATTTGTGAAAAATCCACGTTTTAGTGCTATAAAAGTTTCTGCAGAATTTAATGAAACATTTTCTACTTCAATGTCACCTGAAACTGTTCGACAAGTTCTCAGAGCAGCTGGATTACGTGAGCGTTCTGCCCGTAGAATATTTTTTGTGAGTGAGAAAAACAGAAAGCTTAGGCTTTCCTTCGCACTATCAATGATAAATAAGCCCCAAACGTATCGGAATAATGTCTTATTTGCCGATGAAAGCAAGTTTAACATTTTTGGTTCCAATGGACGTATAATTGTATGGAGAAAAAAAAACTGAGGAACTTAATTCCAAGAACTTAGTAGGAACAGTTAAGCATGGTGGTGGAGGTGTCCTTGTGTGAGGGTGTATGTCAGCATCAGGACTAGGTAATTTGGTATTTATTGATGGCATAATGAATCATGCTATTTATATAAATATTTTAAGAGACAATTTAAAATTATCAGCCCAAAATTTGGGGATTGGAAACAACTTTGTTTTTTATCAAGATAACGATCCTAAGCACGCGGCTCTCAACGTTCACCTCTGGTGTCTCTATAATTGTCCACAAGTTTTGAAAACACGACCTCAATCGCCAGATTTAAACCCAATAGAACATATTTGGAGTGAACTGGAGGTTCGAGTACGAAAACACGACATTCACACGAAAAGCGAACTAAAAACAATTATGATGGAAGAATGGATGGACATTGATGCAGAAATTAAAAAAGAACTAGTGCAATCTATTCCCAGACGTTTAAAAGCTGTTGTGGATGCTAAAGGATATCCTACTAAATATTAATTTAACGAAAAATTAGAATATTTACTAATATGTAGAGATTTTTTACAAGTGTACGATGACTTTTGTGAGATAAAGTTTTTGTTAATTTTTTATTATTGGTTTCTTAAAAGTAAAGTTTTACTATGTTTTTAAAATATATCATGTAGTTTTGTTAAGAATAGATTATAGATCTTATTATTAAATACCCATTCTGAAATATTCATCTTAATTGGATCTTAAAATCTTCATCTTAAAATGGATAGACCCCTATTTCATTGAAAATCGTAAGTGTACGAACACTTTTGGGAGCCACTGTATTTCTTGGTTTACTACTGATATACTACATTTTATTTCAGGTGAGCAAAATTCAGTGGTAGATGCTTTGTGCAGAATTTCTGAAATTTGTTTTTTTTTTAATTTTGATTACGAAGGAATGACACAGAGACAGCTCTCCGACAGTGACCTGCAATTGGTTTAGAACTATAGGTTTGATGTTCTAAAGCTCAAACCTATTGTTTTCACACCAGAAAGATTAAGCTTATTATGTGATACATCTACAGATGCTGTGCGGCCGTATGTACCGAAGAACTTTATAAAAGAAGTTTTTGACACATTACATTGATTATCTCACCTAGGCGTTAAAGTTACCCTCGATTTGATTCGGAAGCGTTTTGTCTGGCCATCTTTAAAAAATGATATCGTTGCATGTACAACAGTATGCCAAGAGTGCCAAAAATCAAAAATACAGCGGCATACAAAGTCTGAGACTGATTCATATCCACTTCCGAGATGCCGATCCAGTCATGTACATATCATCGGTCCACTTCCGCCTTCAAAAGGCCAAACATATTGTCTTACATGTGCTGACAGATACAGTCATTGGCCTGAAGTGTATCCTATGCCTGACTAGGCAGCAAATACAGTGGCTGAATCTTTCTTTGCAGGATGGATCGTACGTTTTGGTGTACCTGATGTTATTGTCACAAATCAGGGTACCCTATTTGAAAGTTATTTGTTCTGCGCTTTAGCACGCTACCTCGGCAGCGAGAAGTCGCGTACCACAGCTTATAATCCGGCATTAAATGGAATGGTGGAGAGGTTCCACCGGCAACTCAAGCACGTCATTAAAAGCCATGTGAATGACCATTAGACGGAAGTGTTACCAATTATTCTTTTAGGAATCCGTTGCAGTTTGAAACCAGACCTTGGTGTATCAGTTGCAGAATTGCTGTATGGTTCTTCTCTAAGACTGCCTGGGGAATTTTTCCGTTAGCCACTGCCTGTAAACTTCCTCAGCAAGAATATTTAATGATGTTGCGAGAGTACATGTCTCGTCTGCGTCCAGTTCCTGCCTTAAAACACTGCAGAAATAATGTATTCATAAGTAAAGATTTGACTACAGCTACTCATGTTTTCTTACTTCAAGATTGCATAAGGAAGCCTCTCCAGCAACCTTACGATGGACCGTTTGAGGTAATAAAACGTAATAACAAATTTTTTAAGAGAAAAGTGAAAAATAAAAACGTTAGTATTGCTATCAATAGATTAAAGCCTGCCTATATTCTCAGTGGAATGGATGGCACGAGAGAGTTGCGGCCAAGATAGTAAGTTCAGTTTAGTTTACCATAGGCTGAACATTTGTAATATTTTTATATTTAATTTTTTCTTTCGTCTTACAGGCTGGCGGGAGAGTACCTGTGATCTACGCTTATTCACCTAGCAACGTAAGCGCGAGCCTGTGCTAGTGCATCTCAATGTAAGCGCCAGCCTGCTACGAATGTGAGGATAAAAGGAGGTAATTCTCACTGTTCAGTGACTGCTTCCTACATACGTGGTTGCTGTATTCAACGATTTAATTGTAGCTCAGTTATTTTATTTAATTCTATGTAAGTGTGCATATCTTTTTTTTTATTTTGCATGTTATCAAGTTTTTATATGCTAATGAACTAAAAGCTTTTATATCCTCGAGTACTGTCTCAAGCAAGAAACTTCAACACATATGGAGTCAGCTTTGACAAATATCATGGGTACCACAGGGTAAAGAATACACACTATGGCTCCCCTTCGTTACATCTTATTTTTAAAATTAAATACAGTTACATTAACATAGGTACTGAAGGTGAAGGTTTTTGTAATTTGCGATATTGTAGGAAAATTAATGAAAGTTTTTTTAAATTTATAATGGCAAGGCAAAGAAAAAAGGTAGTAAAACAATTACACATAAGTAACATGAAAGTAAATGACCGCAGTCATTGCCTTAGCCAGTCTCTGGCACGCCAATATCGGGCGGTCTCGGAGTCACAACCAACAGCTCCACATCGACGCAGATGAGCTGTGTTCATGGGTTCCGCAAGGTCACAAAGTGGACAGAAAGGCTGAGCAAATATACCCATCCGATGAAGATGCTCACTCAGACAGTCATGGCCTGTCAGTAGCCGAAACGAGGCCACTGCGTCTCATCGTGGGCTATCTGGTAAGCAAGCGAGATCTTTAAACCTCCAACGTTTAGTCTTAATTTTCTATCCAGCAATTTCAACTGGTATCTATTTATATGGATTTATTATGTGTAATTTTATAGAGCGATATGACATATTTGAAATTTTTGATTGCAATAGCGTCCTACCTTTTCGCGCGAGGAAATCTTCCTGTTCATTTCCATGGATGCCACTGTGTCCAGGGATCCATTGCAGACTAATTTCCTTGTTTTTCAGGAGTAGGCTTCGGATAAACTCTCGACACTGGAGAATTTCTGTAGATATAGGGGTCTCCAAAAAAGCCAATGGCTTGAATTGCTGTCCTTGAATCCGATAGCTGAACTCTCAAATTTAGGATGAGAGAAACTCTCTCAAATTTATGATGTAGGGCCAATAGTTGTTCTAAAGGCAATTTTGAGGGCCTCCACCTCTCCATGAAATGAATATTGGTTTTTTCCAACCGAGGTGTAGAAAGAGAAGAAATGAAATGAAAGTAATAAATGAAAGTAATAGTCACGACATTATATGCACTCATAGAGGCGTACAAACATAAATACTAATGATTAAAAAAAATCATAAATTGTGATAAAAAGTCAGACTTATTTATATTAGTGAAACAAACTTCCGTAATAGGACACAATCGCATATCTTTTTCTACCAAAAAAGATGGATATAAATATCTTAAACTGAATATTAAAAAACTGAAATAAAAAAGCTTTAAAAACACCTGTTGTATTCTGATCTCAAATCTGTACATAGAAATATATAAAGAAATAAACTAGTGTCCTTTTCTGTTTCACATTGGTTGACAAATGAGCTTAAGACTACTTAGGCTGAACTTAGGACACATACTGGCATAATGAATATTTCTTACTAAGACTAATATCCAATTACCGATATTCAAAGGAAAATATGTTCTCTGTTGTCATTGAAAAAGTATTAAACAAAATGACAAAAACTTCTTTTACCTAACTGCAAATGTAAACTCACAATAGAAATTCATGAAACATATAGAAGAACCCTTCTGAGTACTGAAAAGACAAAAGAATTAAATTAGAGATATAATTTGATATTTTGTTCAAACGTTGTAAGTCCATTCCTAACATTAATCACTCTTTGTAATATTATATTTTCAAGATATAACCCTTTAAACTTGATGAAGAAAAAAAAAACCCAGAGCCCGTTTTAAAATAATTTCGCCTACTTATTACCACCGTTACTCAGACAACTTCATAATACAATTCATTTTTTTTTCCTTTAGAAATTGGACGTACACGCCACGACGGCTATAAAAATTCCACGTGAAGGAGAATTTGGAAGGTTTTTTTTCACATTTTGCTTGCGAGTCAGGCATGAATGAACAAAAACAACGATTTCAATTCTGGAAATAAGATTCATCCGTCGCGCAGTGTTGCCAACTTGGGGGTTTTCCCCTAAATTTGGGGGTTAAGTTAGATGAAAAGGGGTGTTTTTAGGGGCCACATTTTTTTAGGGGAAATTTGTGGGGGGGGGGGACATTTTTTAATATTTTGTACAATCGAGACGCGTTTTTTTTTTATTAGATTATAAGTTCCATACATATGTCAAATGTAAATAAACCTCCATTTCACTATGCAAGTGTGTATTTTCTATTTATTTCAATTTATCTCTCAAACAGGATGCCTATTTGGAACCAGAATTTCTTTTTAGGAAGGTCTAGGGTGATCTCAAGTTGGTGTTAGGAGGGAAAAGGGAGATTTCGAGATGGCGCTAGTGGGAGACGCTTCGTACAGGTTGGCAACACTGCCGTCGCGTATACCGTTTTCGAACTGTTATCGTTTTCGAAAAAGGCCCGTCTTGAATTACCTAAAAAAGGAGATGAAAGAAAGCTTCCGATGACTGTATTATACTGGCTGTTTTATTTCCTGTTTCTAAGATTTTTTATTACAATTAAGCAACGATCGTAATCAACAAGAATTTCATCTCTAAAAACAAGACTACATTGACGTACTTTTTTCGGGCATTGTCGTAACTAAGAGTCAGTTCGTCTTGAAAAGAAAGAAGATGCTTTTACTTGTTGAGTACCCGAAGTAATATTTAGACCTTGAAAAGAAGTAGAGATATCACTAGAAAGCAACGAAAGCACGTAAAAGCAAATACGAAGGATGAATGTGATATTGGTAGGAAAATGTTGCTTTCAGATTTGAATACTTATAGTTCCCAAGTTTATTGATTTTATAGTAGCCTCTTCTGTTTATTGAGATTTCTGATGTCAAAAAAATTTTGATTTCAGGAAAAAATTGAATTTAGACAAATAACAGCTCTTTTGAATTACAAACCGATGCCTGTAATTCCAACTTTTTTTAGAAACAAACAAAAAAATAAAGGATGGAACACGTTCAAACAAATTTCCAAGAGATCTGTACAAAAGCTTAAGATGAGAAAATGTTTATGAGATGAATTGCAGTATTCAACGATAGCTTGTCATCTTTGCTAATTCAGGTAGATAACGACTCAATGAAAGCGCCGATAGATGCCCGTAGTGATGTTCCCCCGCATTCCCCCGCCTCGCCTCTCTCGATTAAACGTAACGTCGGCGTATGGCGCCAAGTTTATGTCCGTAACTCCACAAATACATTTTCAAGACGACGAAAAAGAGTAGTTAATTTTATGGGGTTAACCCGCCTCACATGTTAAGACATTATTTTGGGTCTCAGCTATAGACAAAGAAGCAAAAGAGGTGTTGGACTAAGCAAGACGGCTCCTCTTCTACAACAAATACATCCAACGTACTACAGTAGTCTCCTGTGTCCCAAACAACGAATAACAATAACTAAAGGTCAACGAAACCTTTTTTTTCGGAAAGGTTTTCAGTATCAAAATCTGTGATGTCAAGAATGTTTACAATATCAATAATTGCTAAAAAACAGAAGGTCAAAATCCATATTTTAGCAAGGGATGTCAAGGAAACCAGGTATACTTTTCTAGAATTCGTGAATTTATTCCAAAGAATTCCAGATTGATAATGGAAGTGCAGTGGAAAATAAAGTGTGTCAGTAGCTAGAAATGGACAGTGATGATTCAGGATACCTCCTCTTGTATGAGGGGGAACTAGTTTTCCGCGTTCATATTTTGGAAACTGAAAACAACGAAATTGTTGACGATTAGACCAACAAAGTGATGAAGATTATGGGTGTATAAAAATACGTAGTTCATCCTAATAAGTATCGCGCTTCGCCAACGCCTATATTAGACTTTGATACTGAGGGTGGAAAACTGAGGACTAACAAAGCTGGTGGAATAGCTAGACTGAACATGGAGGTAGCAGGATTGATTGCACGCTGCGAAATGCTTACAACTTAGATTTTTTTGTTTAAATCTGTGCCAGACGGCTACCAAACAGGCAAACGCATTAGTAAGCTTCAGCAATCAATTTGATATTAAGGTTTAATTATTATTTTTTAATTACGGGATGTTCACCACACAAATACTCGTAAGCTGTATTCCCGACATTAGTTGTAAAAATAAATTTGTTAACTCAAAAGAGAGTCTTAAATTGTTTTAGTTAAATCCTACTACTGAACCTTGGTACAATAGAGAGTTTAGTACTGTTGTAACAAGAAAAAAATACCAATTTACTTAACACTAATTGGTTTCAAAGAAGTACAAGAAAAATTTTTAAATTCCCATAAGAAATATTCTGGATCTTGAGGATTAAAAAGACAATAAGACAAGTAAATGCCTAACGAATTTGCGCTGAACTTATTATGTAATCACTACGATATCTCCTCAGGAACAATTTTTAAATAAACTAAAACTCTCTGGTCTTGTAAAAGTAGTCAAAGTCGGAGAAGTCATTTTCAGAAGCTGTTACAACTTCGAAAAGTACTCTCCGATTTTTTAAAAAAAATTTAATGCTTTAAAAAAGATTGGAATCTAACATAAATTCAAATATCTAAGGAAATTCTGATTTAAACTTTTAACGTTTGAGTCACCAACGGAATACAATAAATTTATCAACGATAGGATGGAAAATATTTTCGAAATATTGTTAGAAGTGATATATTTATGAGAGTGGGGAATATTTGACATCATAAATTTCACTATTACTGCCCATTAACTTGTAGCAATCAAGCACAAAATAATCATTTTATGCATTCATGAAGAGAAATTCTCGTTCTTATAACATTTATATAACGTTTTGATTTAATCATCTCTAAATGTGTGTGCACGAATATAGAGCATGAGTACGATGAGCGAACAAAAACAGCTAAAGGACAAAATAAAAGACACAAACTATAGGTTTTAAAACAGCGTTAGATTTTGAACTTAAGTTCGTGCATACATGAATATTAGTCATAAAAGGTACAAAAACATCCCTATGATAAACTAGTTAGGGTAATCCGTTTTGAATTTTGATATCTTTTTGGGGGGAGGGGGGGATTCAAAATAATTTAAATTTGTATATCCGATACTAGCTGAGCTTGAATACGTAAATATAACCTTTTAATGCACTAAACTGGAATTAACGGAATTGTATTGAAAGTGGTACTGCCAGGTACTGAAAGTGGAACTAAAGTACTCATAAAACCCAAATTTTTAAATCCGACATCCATAGTCGAATTCTAAATTATTCGACTTTATATATGTAAACAGGGCCTGCGACGCCCTTGTGGTACAGGGCGCTGACTTTCGGTGCTGAGGGTGCTCGGTTTGAATCCCGACGTCGCACCAATAGAATGCCTCCGTTTGTATCGTCCCTTCATAGAGCGTAATGCTGGTCCGCCTATATGGTTTCCCCCTAATAAAATGGCCAGCAAAACTGCGGTATATTATAGGTCTTCACAACAAGTGCCTCCGCAATGGTTAAAAAAAATACATATATACAATATATATATATATATATATATTTTAGATACATACATACATACATATATATATATATATATGTATGTAAACATTACTATCGTCCACATTTCTAAGTCGTAGGAAACCTGCGTCATGTCTGGTCAAACACTTTCAAATATTCCTTGTCTACAGAATCTTTATCCTCACTTCATGTTTACAAAAACGGGAAAAAATAAAAGTTTCTAGAAAATATTACGCATTACTTATATTATTTATAATGTATTAATATATACTCGCAAATTTATCTTGATGATTACAATTATTTTTAAATGAATATTTTGTTTATAAATCCACTAAATATTCTGCAATATAAAATATAAATTTTACTTTTATTGGGAGCATAAAAAAATCTGCTTTTGAAACTGATATTTCCAATTTCCTCTTTAAAAATATCCGAAATATTTGAACGCCAGAAATAAAACGATCTCGATGTCAAAAAACTTTCGCATTATTTCAACCTTGTGGTTAAGAAATCTTTCGTCATTAACTGTGCCAAACAATTCGTTTTAAAATATTTAAATTAATTACACGCCACAAACAATGTTAATAACGAATAGTTAGCATACTTAATCGGAAAAGCGAAGTAAGAAGAAAGAAGTGCTCAAAGAAATGCAACTTGAGACTACGGCAGGAATTGAGATTGAGGGGAAAGATAAAAATAAAATAAATAACGTGGAAGGCAAGCATCCCTGAAAGGACGTTGGGCAAGTTGCATCTGCTAGGCGTCTAGTGAATTTTGTCTGTCAAGGTCATTCGTTTTTCTTTTTCATTCTTATTTCCGAGTCATGTTATTATTCTTATTGGTGTTTGCCGTATCGGTGAATTGGGAGCGACGAGAGCAGACAGAACTGCTGGCTCCTGGTGAGAGCGTTGAACTTTCGGCACCAACGCGAGAGTCCCGGGGCCATAGTGGCCAGCTCTGAAAGGCTTAAAAAAGAAGACCCCACGACAAACCTCAATGATAAGTAAAATTCAAAGACACGAATTCACACACAGGCGATACAATAGGATGAACAGGGGCATCTTAGGGCCGGCCGAGACCTTTTCACTCGAGTGATATCGATTGCGGCAAATAAATTAAAGGAATATTAATTTATACATTATAGGATAAGCAAAACAGGAGCTTTTCTCTGCGAGAGACCATGAAGGGTCAATTCTGCAAAAATGGTATTTATGGTAAACACCTGAGTTATGTCAGGGTCAACTACGTATATAAAAGAGATCGCATGTTAGTGGAAGGAAAAAAAGAATGCCTAAAAATGTAAATGTGGATAAAAATATCTGAAAAGTAGACAGGAAAAAAGCAAAATACTACCACTTTATAAAAAGCAAGACTATAAAAAACACGACAAAAACGAAAATAATAGAACTGCCCATGAATCCTTTTGAAATAAGAAGTCATGACAAGACTGAGAAAAAATTAGGTACGTATCGAATGAAGGACGTCTGAATTTCAAAGTACACGAAATTCAGTGAGTTCGAGGGAGATCACTTTTTTATCTTTCTATTTACGCTTGTCTTTGCTTTTGGGACTTTTTTTGTCATTCAGATCAATTTCTTAGGGTAAAAAGAATTCTTTTTTGACTGAGTTACAATCTTAGGATGTTCTATCATAAATGAAATATTTTTTTTAATAATTCTAATTTCTCAGTTTCTTGAACAAACAGTTTCAATACTGGATAACTTTAATCAAAAATTTAATTTTAAGGAAATAAGCGTAGTCAATAAAAAATCAGTTATTAAAAAAAGCTAAAATTAAGTTCTTAGAACTACAGAAATAATATAATATTCAATGACTAACATCGATGTAAAAATAAGTTGAGGTGTTAAAAAAATAAATATGTTGTTACTCTTACATTTTACTCGCTTGCCAGCACAATATAGCATTTAAATAAATAAATAAATAAAAAGAAATAGCTTAATCTTACCGACGCCCACTCCATTCAAACCTTTTTCTGAACATCCGGCCTCGTCTGGCCTTTTTGAAGGCATAAACAGGCTTTGAAAGTTTTTCAGTCCTTACCTCTAGGACATCGGAGAATTTTTTTTTTCTAAATCTCCCCTAAAACTCCTAACCTGATACGTATAAATAAGTCTTTTTCATGGTTGTTTTTTTTTTAATCTTACCGACGCCCACTCCATTCAAACCTTTTTCTGAACATCCGGCCTCGTCTGGCCTTTTTGAAGGCATAAACAGGCTTTGAAAGTTTTTCAGTCCTTACCTCTAGGACATCGGAAAAATTTTTTTTTCTAAATCTCCCCTAAAACTCCTAACCTGATACGTATAAATAAGTCTTTTTCATGGTTGTTTTTTTTTTAATCTTACCGACGCCCACTCCATTCAAACCTTTTTCTGAACATCCGGCCTCGTCTGGCCTTTTTGAAGGCATAAACAGGCTTTGAAAGTTTTTCAGTCCTTACCTCTAGGACATCGGAGAATTTTTTTTTCTAAATCTCCCCTAAAACTCCTAACCTGATACGTATAAATAAGTCTTTTTCATGGTTGTTTTTTTTTCTTTTTCGTACGATGCGGTTAGTAGTACAACGTTTATGTGGTATTCTCTAAAATCCACCTTGTGATTCCAATTTCTTTTTACAGTATTGTTTCATAAAATTTATTTGATATTATTTCGCATTCAGAGAAAACTCCCGTCTTTATATCCTCACTGTCTACAATGAAGTTCGGCATAGTTTGAAAAACATCCAAATGACCCCTCCAAGTACGTCTATTTGATGAGTACAAGCAGCACTTTTTTCCCTCGACTTTGCCATTTAGTAAATTATCAAATAAAAATAATTAACAGTTCATCAGAGTAGAATTAAGAGTGATTGTTTTGATGGACAATGTGTAACTGTCTGTGATTGCTTCTATAGAGGATTTGTGCATTGTCCATAGAGACAATCACACCCAATGCTCTTCGGCATTGGATGGGATTTATGAAGAACTATTAATTAATTCAACAAGTTGACACCTTCAGATATTTGGGAGTGGATATTCAGAAGTTATGTGTCCCTGATAAACAGATTGTGTGTATTGTTGCACAGAAAATTATCTAATCCTAAAACATCAGCAGCAGATAACGGTTACACAGCTCCGTGTTTTAATTTTGTTTTACCAGATAAAAGTGTCTGTTAGATAAGCATTTTCAGTTTTATTATCATGTACTTATTTTATATTTCATGTTAAATAGAGGATTTCTATGTTTACGAATGCTCTTCAAACTCGTGATTCGTATAATCTAAAAGTTATTTGCAAAATTCCATCATTAGCTAAGCGTGACTATACTCAACTAACTGAAGAAATATGGATTTATTCAGAATTATCTCTCACTCTCTACCATGTGACTAAAAGTAGCCTTACCGGACTGCTAAATAAGCAAAGATAACGCGCACACAATCTTCAATGTTTTCTGAAATCAGATGTCCTTACAAATCTCTAACAAAGCAAATGCGGAATTAAAATATTCCACTAGCCAAATGTCATCTACTCAGAGAAAGACGAAACTGTAATGGGAAAGATAGTAAATCGAAACCATCAACAGACGTGAACCGAAGCTACTTTAGACAGAAAGAAAGAAGAGGGAATAAATCAAAACTGAAACTAGAAGTAAAGGGAAGTGTAGTTGCAGCATACATGATAGAAAATTTATTTTTGCAGCAGCGTATCAGGCGTCTGTTTAGAAATTTTCCACAGGTTGATGGCTGGACATAAACTTTCCGCGAAAAACTTGTGGTAAATAAAGAGATATTACAGGAGTACTACACCTTATTTAAGATATTTTTATTTAATGAAATAAGCACCATAATTGTAAACTTTAAATAAGAGCTTGTTCCATCAACTGCACAATAAAAGACTTGCAGATAAGAAGTTGAATACATTTTTCTGAAAAACATGTTGCCTCGAATTTCAGGAATTCTGAACCCTGTTTACTGGTTTAAAACTAACGAGTGTATGAAGTTCATTAATACAACTCAGATTTTCTAATAAAAAATGCGTTTTAAATTTATATCAAATCACGAAGATCTGAGATCCCATTCGTATTTTACAAATCAACTTTTGGCGAAAGAAACCCGATTCATGTAACAGTACATTTTAAAGCTGTGCATTATTACGTTAATTTCATTTAGTCTGTTTTTCATAGATAATTTAAACCAGACAGGAAGAAATTCGAAACTTATTGCATGACAAAAGGAATTGTACACAGTACTCGTTTAGAGATTTTCATATAAAAACGGTGTTTTGGATTGGTTGGTTGACAGCGCTGCGGTTATCGTTCGCTACATGGTGGGTAATGAGGCCCTTGCAGTTTCAAGCTGATTCTGCACAATGTTTGTGGCCGTTATTTGTTAACAGCAAAAACTGCTTCAAATAATGAACCTGATTTACAATTCAGCCTTGGGCAAAAAATGCGGACGCATGCAATTTTTTTTAATTATATGTATATAAATGAAAGACAAAACGATTACAGGCAGGCAACAGGTATTCGTTCTCCCGAAAATGGTAGATTTCTATTAGAAATTAGTTTGTGGCTTGAAGAACTCAGCGCTGATTCATGAATTTGCATATCTAGCAATTTTTAGTACATGCACTCTGATAAGATGAGTTTAGAATTAATATAAGGAATATAAATTGTTCAGCGGGCAGCGGTGGTCCAGTTGGCAAAGGCAGCGGGCTAGTGATCTGAGCATCACTGGTTCGGTGACCGTCTCTGACAAATCCGCCGCCGTGTTCACTAATGGTAGCCGGCACACGTAAAATCTGTCGTGGCTGCAATGTCCAAGTTCTGAAATTTACCTCTGGAGGTAAATTTGAGACTTGTGCAGGGTGAAGTGTTCCGGTCTCGTCACTTGACTCGGTTCAAAATTACGGGACTGGCTTGTAGGGGGTAATGCTGGCCACCTATACGGTGCCCCCTTAAATGAATGGCCAGCAGTCTCGCCCTTTATCTGAGAACTAATGGCGTCATAGCCAATCTTCTGGGCATTTGTAGTAAATAAACTAAATAACTAAATATATAAATATAAATTGTTCAAAACGGGTCGAAAAGCTGAAAAGACCAGTTTTAAAGGGGGAAAAATAACCAATAGTTGTATTTTTAAGACAGAGAAACACTTTCTATGTTTGAGACGTTTACGCTGTTTTTTTATTAGTAATACGTTATCGGAGATTTTTCGGACGAATAATCATCTGAAGTCATCGTTGCATGAATTCGACGAGATGAGACACAATCGATGCGGGTATATCGATACTACTTGTCGAATAGGAATTTTAAAATCGCCTTTTATTAAAAAAGTCCCAAATTTAATTTTCTTTTCAAATATTTTCAACAAATGTCTGAATGGATACGGAAACCGAGAAGAAAAATTTAAAAATTTAGAACTGTTACATAATATGCGGCTGTTACAAACCGTATATTTAAGGCTGCACGAAGTCATAATCGATATTAAAGACATACAAGTCCCATTTTTGTCGTACTGGGTAATAAATTAGTTTTTGAAACGTCCTGTTGATCAGCTAGTCATAATTCCATTGAATGTGACTAATCTATCGATTCTAAAAGCACTCACGGATTAAAACGTAAACAAGCACGGTGCTCTCTCTTTTGCTATCAGACACATATTCACTGTATTCCTTTTTGTGGTTCTTTTTTGCCACACGATTTGTCTATAGAATAATCAAAGATGTTAAACTTTGTCTCGTCTGAAAGAGAAATATTTTTCCTGAGACGTGAATTTTGTCCTGCTATTTTTTTCATTGAAACCAATAACCACTTCAGATTTTTCTAATTAAAGGTGAGTATTTTTCGTGCAAGAGACAACCGTGAAAACCTCTCGTGTGATTCTCTTACAGTTTTGCAACTACACCTCTAGTTTTCACCTCTACCGCAAGAGAGGGCAATCTATCCATAATTACTGCGGGAAACAGCACTGGTCGACCTGCTAAAGTGATCGATTACGGCGAAGTTGATTATGCAATGTTCAACCTCGCAACGAATGCAACCTATTCAATGTTCAACCTTAAAGAGAACATAAGCCATCAAATAACTGATTGCGCCGTTAATCGTAACCATTTAGCTTAGCCTGAAAAAAAATGAGATCATAAGTTTCACTTTCTGAGTGGAACTTTCAAATTGACGCCTTCTCTCAACTGCTTGTCTTTCCAGTTCCATGACCAATTGAACAACTTACATTCCCTATATCAAATCTAATCTGCACTTATTTGCAGGTTTATACTTCAAGAAATGCAGATTCAGCTATTAATGTACAACTCTTCTAACCAATCGCGCAGCACTAAATAAAATTTGCCTCTTTTTTTGAGAGGACGAATAAATTTTAACCGGCTGAGATATATATATACAGCGAAACCCCGATTTAACGTTATCCGAGGGACCATAAAGAAATGACGTTATATGCGGGAAAACGTTAAATCGGGGTAAGACCAATAACAAAACACTGAGCATAAAGTAAAAACTAATTAAGGTAACATACCTGTTATTTCTTCGTTTACAATGGTTTTGACATCAGTTTCATTATGCTTTAAATAAATCGGTTATTTTACTTTGCGTCCTGTTTATAACACAAATTGGATTCTAAACAGGAGTTTTGTAAGCTGTTTTCTTGGCCTTCACTATTTGAAAGGATCGATTCCACTGTTTTCAAAGCTTAATTGGCTTCTGACGCAGAAGGAATTTAATGTTCCTCATCTTCATAATTACCCGAACTATCAAATTTTTGCAAAAAGAATTGAGATACATTTTTCCATGCTGAAGAAATCATATGAATAGATTCTAGAACGTTTATCGTTTTTTTTTTTCCTGATTCCAAATTCTATACTAAAAAGAGATTTTTTCAAATCTTGGTTTCTATAGTTTATTTTGAACGATCGTATGATCCCCAAATCCCAAGGTTGAACTTTGCTTGTACAATTGGTAGGGGAAAATTCCATTCGCATATTTTGTAATTTTAAATATACAACATGGGCTGTACATTAAGCAAGAAACAAAACAAACTTACATTTCTGTAAGCGCATTTGTCTGTCCAATTTGAGAAGAATCGACCCTAGCAGACTCGCCACAAATAGACTTTTAGGATAAATTGTGCTTTTTTCAAAGGCGGTCTGTCTATCCAACCTTTTGAAGCTGTAAATCCTTATATTCCCAGTTTAGAAGCAATTTCTGTTTCAAAACGGAGTCATTTGTGGGAATGCTTGTTGTACGAACTTAGTTGAACTTTGGTAAGAAAGTACAAAGAAAGGGGAGATTCCGAGTATTTCACGTTTTGATAAGATATATTTCTTTTTTTTTTCCATCACAATTTTTGACTATTTTAGGAAAATTTCATTGATTTTTTCCCTCTGAAAAAACGTTAAATGCGGGAAATATTTCAAAATGATAACGTTAAATTTGGGATTTTTTAACATTACAAGTATAGGAAATAAAATGGGACTAATGAAAAATGACATTATACGCGGGAAATCATTAAATACGGGTTACATTAAACCGGGGTTTCACTGTGTGTGTGTATATATATATATATATATATATATATATATATATATATATATATATATATATATATATATTACTTTCAGAAAAAATTTTCTTACACGTATCTAAAGTCCTTGCAGTTACGCAAACTTTAATATTTTTTCTGCGGTAATTTTGTTGGGAGTAACACTTTTAAATTTTTTAATTTGATAATTAACAATACAGAAATACTTGACTCTCATTGCATGTGTAAAAGTTGCTCTGTTGAGGGAATCGTGTCGTATTTTTTATTATTAAAGTTTTCTAACAATTTTTGGGTCTGTAAGATATTAAAATATACACAATTTTAAACGGTCAAATTATGGAAAATTAATATCCATAAAAACTTATTCAACTCTCCTACAATTAACTCATCACGAAAAAATGCTTTCAATAATTTAATTTATAAAGAAGATTCTGGCAGAAAATAATGATGATTTCAATAATGATGTTTTCTTTAGTTAATATTATGAGATATTTTATAGCCGTAATATGTTGCTATTTCATTAAGAGTAAATAAAAATGGTTTTCCTGACATTTAACAGTCAACAATAATTTACAGATACTTGATTCTTGCGCTTAGTTGGGCTTGGTAATACAAATCAGAAAGGAACAGTCAACCGAGACATATACTACAGAAACATATCACTAGACCTCGTTTCTCTCTCAATTGACTAAAACAGATTTCAATTTTAACTTGTATATCTAGTGAACGTTTTTGATCTTTTCCCATGATCACTCTCTCACTAATATGCCGAGCAGGGCCGGTTCCATAGGTGAGGCGGCGTATTGACATGGGCGCCATAATGAGACAGAGTCAAAATAAGAAATTTTTACGAATAAAGAAAACATATTAGTAGTTTAATCTAATATATGACGGAATTATTCGTATATAAGCGAAGTCTATTTGGTCTATTTATTATAAATGGCTGAATTTGAGATTATGAGAGGTAAATTTTGAATTCCAAACGTTGTTGTAGCTCCAAGAATTCCACCTGTAGATATAGCAACAGCTGAAAGCAGTTTTTCATAGCTGAAAATTTTAAGGGGTCATCTAAGAACAACAAATTAAGAGCAATTAAATGATCTAGCAATAAGTTCTGTAGAAAAGGCGGCATCTTTAACTTCCTTACTTAAAAGTCTCTCTGAAAATTCAAAAATGCGCCATTTTTAATACAGGTTTTCTGCATATTTAAAACCGTCGAATAACCGTGGGGAAAACATAAGGATTAAATATGGGTGAACCTATATTAAGTAATATATCACCGAATAAACTTAAAACCCATTTTTTGCTGAAGATATCAAAAGATCCTACAATATTTGAAACTATTCGATTTTTTAAAAAAGGAAGCTACTAGATCAAACTTTAAAATATAAAACGTAATACTTTTATTCTACTAAAAATATTACGGATTGTTAATCAACAAAATATATTGCAAGATTCAAAAAACAGTCCACAGTTCTTTCATACCTTTGAATCGAAAAGGCTAGTGACAAGCAATTTATCCACTGATGAAAACAACACAAAACGATAATTTTCTCTGTAAAATGATTGCAAGTTTCTGTCATCCTATGAATAATAATTATGAGATGTCAATCTGAAGATGCTGGTGACAGTTAATTCAGACACAGTGAAAGTTTATCCTATCAGCTTGAAACTTTGACTCGGGATAAGTAAAAGGAGGTTTTAAAATGGAAACCTGAATGGATGTAACAACATACAATGCATTCTTCTCTTCCACTGAAGTTCTACTGGTCCTGAAAGTAAATAATGCTTACATGTAGACCACGAAGTTTAAACAATGAGAAATGGGTATTTCTCGCTTTATTATAGCAGCTTAGGAAATCCGAATATCTGTGCACAATGTGCACGTTCTCATTTAAAAATTTGCTTTCAATTCTGTAGTGAAAAAGAAGCCCATTAAGGCACCTATAAAATGCTCGCAAAGGAAATCTTCCATTAAGTTAAAAAGCTTATCTCTCCGTTGATGAAACGAGAAATTTCTAGATGAGCTTGATTCTCCCTAGGTGCATATTAAAGACAAGGATTTGCCATATAGACTTGATTCGAATATAATTATTCTCAAGTACTCTGATGATGCCCAGTTTTTAAATTCTATTATTATTTATAATCTTACTTGAAGTAAAAATCTTATTTTCTGGAGCTACTCATGGAAATAAGTACTTTTTACAAATTCTGAGGCGATTCAAATTAGCGTCTGTATCCATTCCTTTTCAGCAAACGGAGACGCTGTAATTTTCTCAGTCTCAAACTTATAGAAAAAAATGGCTCCTAACGAACTTAACCCTTTCGCCCAGACGCAATCCTTAAAAATAGACACAAACGAGGCAGAAAAACACAGCAGTGCCATCTAGTGGCGATCTTTGTAACTACATTTTTTATGTAAATTATCTTAAATAAAGCAAATAATATTTTGATAGTTTTAATATTTATGTGAAAACAGATCACTTATCTAAATTAGGAACACTAAACAAACTCAAACAACAAATTTTGTTTTAGCTCAAAAATATGAAAGTAAGTTGACATGTAGGTATGTTGGTATGTAAAAATATATTTAAATCTTCAAAAATAAAAATACACTTTCCTGGATATTTCACGAAATGTGTAAGTTTTACTAGTATTTAAAAAAATTTCATTAATTCTTGGTTTTATGCTAAATGTTTCATAGAAAATTACTGAAGCATTTTTATTCAGAGTTTAGCCTCGATGAAAATTTCCAACGGGATCAGTTGGGTAATTATGGGAAAAAGGTGGGGGTTAGGGTCAAACCTTAACCAGAAGCCGAAAAATCTGCACGGGAAAAAAATTTCAATTTTTAAATTCAATCCCCCTTCTACATACTCACGGAAGAAACCTCCTATATGCCTCCTCAGAAACGGAGTCCTCACCCCCTTAAAAAGGGGGATTCTAGTGGCGCCACTGCAGGTAATGTCAAACGAATGTAAATTTTTCTATTACAGAGCATAACCTATGCGTGAGAAATGCCAAGAGAGCCGCAAAAATAGCATAAAAAGCTCATCATAGGTGCTGTCGTTATTATAAAGACAATCAATGAGTTGTACAGATACTATTACACTAACATTTACGGTAATAACTACTCAATCATGATGTCTACTTTTAGAATTTAGGAGATATAGAATACCATATGTATCTCCATATTATTAAAATAAAAATAAAAACATGCTAATTATCGACTTTCTCTCTCTCTCTATCTCTGTCCCTTCACTGTGAGCCCCTGCTATGTATAAACGAATCAAGAAGGTAACCTTCTCGATTCGAACGCAGTACGTCAAATTACTGAGTTGTTTATATCATACTTTGTTAAAAAAATGAAACGTTAAATTACTTTTAGTTAACATTATGTTATTGTGTGCGTAACAATTATAATAAATCTAAGGAAAGTCTGAAAATCTCGTAAGTGTGTCTCTAAAATTTATAATATATTGTGGAAATATCTCAACGATCTTCTTATTATTTTTTTTCATTTTCAAATCGGTTATAAGCATTTCTTTCCAGCATGGATTCTACCGTTAAACCTTCGAATATGTAAATAGCTGTTTGCTAATAAAGAGACTCTCACAACGTGAGGAATTCTTATTTCAAGTGATTTTTACGAATATTCCGCTTTTTTCAATTTAGACGACTCAAAATGATTATTGCGCTTATTTTAATTTATAGATATGCTCATTCTGATCTTCTATTTACTATACCATGTATTTATCATATACATCTAAAAAAATTTACTTCAAAAGGCAACTCTATAACGATATTCTATCAATAAGGGCTTTCTAACCGCGGACCTCCGACCATCAGACAGACGAACTTAAAAAATTAAGCAACTCCTTCAAGAGAGAAAATGAGCTTCCCCTTAAGATTGTTATTTCTAAAGCTTTTTGCTCGCCAAGCGAAAATAGACTGATAAATTATAGACTTAGATCAGGTTTTTTATTATACGCATTATAAAAGTTACAGAGAAAGGGGAATATGTTCCTTCCTTTCCTGCACTATTTAAATTTTATAATAAAAAAGAATTATTTATGTAAAAGAGAAAGTATAAAATTTAGTTCACCTAGAATTTTAAATAAAAGGATTAAATATTAAAAAGCAAGACATAATTCATCAACTTTAACAGTGGAAAAATTATTTTCTGGGACTAGAAGTTAGGCTTTCTGTCATGAAATCGCAACTTTTAACGGGACCATTTGAATAATCAATAAAGTATCTTCTAAATAGAACTCAGATATTTTAGCTAAAAAGAAACTCTCAAACTCTTATTTTATTTAAAATTTTCTTTAATCATTTATATTTCAAAATATGTCACGAATCTTGTGTATACGTTTACATGAACCGAAACCGTTCCGAAACTGAACTGTAAACATATTACAAGGAAATTATAGTATAGTGTAATATACATATATATTTTTGGAATGTGAAGAAGACTCATAGTTTTAAAGGTATTGTGCATTGTCTAACAAGAAGAGACAGTTTTTGTAACATCCGCAAAAGATCGAAAGGTTAAATTATATTTTTGATTTAATTATATCACCTAGTTCTTCAAACCAAGGAATTCTGTAAGATCTGGAATCCCCGATCCACTCTCCGAAAGCCTTTACACGGAAGGAAATATTGAACAAGCTAAATACTGCGCGTCATCCTCTAATGAAAAAAAAAAGCAAGAGCTTTAAAGGCGCCTTCAAAACATTTAATACAAATTGGTACTATAGAACTTAGGGTTCATCAAACTGCCCCCTTCGAAAACGAAGCGTGAGTTGCTTTCAACACGTGTATTGCATTTGAACTTCAACAAACTACCACATTGAAAGAGAATCGTTCTCAGATGAAAATGATGACGTAAAAAAGAATCTTGACAGAATCTTTTTGAGTCGTATACCTTCATACATAAAGTGACGACGAGAATCTGTTTGCAAATTGAATCGGTTAAAAAAACACATGTAAACTAGTCTTGACCCTATAGAGGAAAGTATGTTGCCTGCGACAGTTCAAACAACGTTTGCACTGAAAGATTAAATTAAACAAATGCAAATCATGGGTTCTTTAGTCTATTTGGAGTATAACGCAAGTGACCTTCGTGAAATTCATAGCATTATACTCATAGAATGTGATAATTTTCTGTTATCCATAATAACAGATAATTTTCTGTTATCCATAATCTAATAATGGCAGTGGAAAATTCCATACATGCTGGCGTAAATACTCTCCGATGTCATTAAATTAAGGACGATCAGCAACGGGAAAATGAATATACACAGATTTTGTAAACCTTTAAAAAAAAACGTAGAAAAATATCGAATTACATACTACCATGAAATATGCCCTTTTATGACCTATATGATCCTTGGAATTTAATTCTGCCGTTGATTAATTAAGTTTAAGTTCCTTCGACTTTGAACCCACATGGCAAAGTACAGGTAACCCTCCTATAACGCGGTAGATAGGTTCCTAGAAAATACCGTGTTCTGTGAAACCGTGTTATATGAGACCCAGGGACAGTTCAAAAAAGGGGAGTTACGTTCTGAAAACTCATTAAAAACAAACATTTTTAAAAATTCCATATAAGCAATTTAATTTTTATTAAAAATATAAATGTATGTATAACACAAAACGAAAAGAAACAAAAAAATATTTTCATTTAATGCGACCTTAATTTAATAAATTTCTTCCTCATCGCTGCTCGGTACAATCAAACGAGAACGTTTTTTCGATTAAACGATATCACCTTCACTTTCAGAACATTTTTCTTCATTTAGATTTTTTGCACTTTCTATCCTCTTTAAAAAATCTGTAATTTTGGTTTATTTGCTGGTTCTTACAAAGTCATTGTAGATTCACGGTATGGAGATAGACATTTTTACAGCTCCCTTCTGAATTTTCGGCTTCTTGCAGCGGAAGAGTCTGCATTCAGGAAAAATGATTCAAGATTTTGAGCTAAACTTAGGCCTTTTTGTAATTTTATAGAGTTATAAATGAATAAATTATAATTTGTTTATACATTTTCATGTAAAGCCACTGTAGTTCATTATTTCTTCCCGTCATTATTTTAAGGTAATTTAGTTTTTAAATGTGTTAAACAAAAATCCTGTTATCTAGTGCTATAGAAGTACAGTGTTGTTCAAAGGTTTTTTTTTATCGTGTAAGATGCCGTGCTGTAGGAGGGCTACCTGTACTACATTTATCTGGAAAACTTGACTTCCGTCTGGCCACAACCTTTTGAAAGTTAGTACGACTTTATTGATTCGAATTGATCACTGCCTCCGCAGGATCAGGTATTCCGTATACTTAAAAAAATTCGTACAAGAACACCTTTTTATTGTATACCGATTGTTCTTCAATCTGCTTGTGGAAAAATATTTCAAAGGATGATATTCGGGCATACCGGGAACACCATCAGTGAACGATAAATTGCACTCTTTTTCAGACAACTTTTTCCGCTCTCAAGATACTTTTTAGGGGATTTTCCTTCTCAATAACCCTTTTCTGAAGGATCTCATTGCTCTGCGGAGAGATTCACTTGTAGACTTTATAATTTGAAACTTTATAATTTGTAGACTTTATAATTTGCATTCATGTTGGGATCGACGGTAATGAAAGGGCCGACTTTTTAGCCAGGACTGCGGCTGAGGAGTACGTGAGTCCTTGTGAGGCACTTACTTTTAGAGAGATTTACTCCCTCATGAAGATCAAACAAAACCATCTTTGGAGAACTCCTCCTTGCCACCCATGGTACTTTGGAAGAAGTCCGGGTGGGTCTTTTCAGATCAAGCCCAGAAAGTACCAAACGGCCTTCTCGCGCTTCATGAGTGGTCATATAAAAGCACTCACTTTTCGGCAGGGACAGAAGATCTTCCCGGAGTGCCACTGGTGCTCTGCCGACATGGCCTCCCCTGCCCATATTTTAAATTGTTTGGGTTTTACTAAGGACGAGGTCCTTCTGGACCCTCTACTGATTTTAGACTTTTTGGAAATTTTTGGTTTTATGGAGATTGTCTAGCCTTGCTAGACAATCTGGGATTAGTGAAAAAAAAAATAATTTGCATTTCCAAATCTTGGATATAAATTACATAGTTTGGCTTTAACTTTTTTTTTTTAGTTCACAAAGCCTAAAGGCTTGCAGTTTCTTTATTTCCCATATTAACAGCCAACAACTAAACTTACAAGATTTTACCCTTTAAATCATAGACGTATGCTTTTAAGATGGGTATCAACATCATTTCTCATGCAACAAGAAGCAACTAAAAATATTATGTACAGAAATAATTGATTGATTTTTTATTCATTTTACTCCAGTTTTTCAGTGCTGTTATTTCTACTGAAGGTAAAAGAACTAATGAAGCGAAACATAGCTTCAAAATAGATGAAAAATACCCAATATCATAGATGAGTGCACAAAAGCGGGTTATTTCTGACGGTCGCGAAATACCTGTCGCATCTAAATTGCTAAAGAAACCAGCGGATCATTTTCAACTGTGCTGAGCCTTACAAAAGGAATGCGACAAAAATCAGATATAAGTACTCGAGGCTAATATTTATTTGCACACGACTATAACTGTGATAAAAAATAAATGGAGAAGGGTTGTTCAAATCCCCTCATTCTTGATCAGAGGCAGGTTCTGGAAAAACCTAAATGTGGCAAACACTTTCATTAACGCTTTCATCAGAATTTATTGTATGCATGAATATAAAAATGAAATTGATTTGGGGATCATAAGGACCTAAAACTATAAAAAAAAATTTTAATTCGCTACTTACTAGCAAGTTATTTTAGATACTCTTTGGTTTTAGATACATTTGATAGTTTCTACTCTTAGTTTTAAAATTCTGAATTTTGTATACATATTCATGTCGTAGGGTACAAAGACATTGTCTCCGCGGGACTAGAAATTGGAAGGTATGATGTTATATAATAGCGATGATCAATTATATAACATCATACCTTCCAATTTCTAGTCTCGCGGAGACGATGTCGTTGTACCCTACGACAATTCATATATAGATATTACACTAAAAAACAGAATAACACATCCCCTCATAACCTATAATAGCAAATAAATATGACATCTAGTCTCTTTTCGTTCGAATTAATAGTATTTGGTCTTCAGATCGTAAGTGATTAGATGTATTTTGCTATGACAATTAATAAATTCAAAGTAAATAATTTCCTGGAATTCTCTTCGAATCAATTGACCTTCTGATCTAGATGATTTTATTTTCCTCTAGAACTTTCATGTAAATGGCATCTTCTATTAAAAGTCATTTAATCAGACTCAGTAATTTTGGTTAAAATCATTACTAATGGTTTCACTTTAAAAAGACTTAAGAACGTCTGTTGTCAAACGAGTCATTTAAAAAAAAGTGAGGGCATAAAAAAGCAGAGATAAATTTTTAACAAAACGTTCTTTACTCAAGACTATATCTTGACCCGAAATATTTACCTTTAACGCTTTTTCTTAGTTCCAACTGGCCAAACGTCTAACACATGTTTTTTAAGCAAAATCTAAACCTGTTCAGTTCGAAAGAGAATAAAGACTTCCAGAAATAAAAGTAATTACCAGAGAAGTATCCACTAAAAATAAATCTGAGTTATTTTAAATTTTAGCCTCTACAACCTAAGATCAAACGTAATTTAAAGTAAAAACAATCGAAGAAGGAATTAGCACGTTTCTAACCTCATGCTTTTAAAAACTGAAACCGATAAAGCTAAAATCTCAAAAGTACTGACCTTGGAAACAATAATGCCTCACCAGATTTTACCAATGGCTACTCTTACACACACACACACACACACACATATATATATATATATATATATATACATATATATATATACATATATATATATATATATATATATAGTGCCGTAACTAGGCAGGGGCAACAGGGGCACCCGCCCAGGGCCCAGTTGCAAGAAGAGCCCAAAATGCTGTATTTGTTTTATTATTTTCCAAAACCTAATTAATTAAGGGCCCCAAATGCAAATTCTTGCCCAAGGCACATGAATGGCTAGTTACGGCACAGTATATATATATATATATATATATATATATATATATATATATATATATATATATATATATATATATATATATATATACGTTTTGCTCTAAGAGAACTTTCTTTATATTTTAGATTAAAAAAGTATGTTGTAGTATAAATAACTCTTATAGGAGGTGACACGTTGTCTGAAAAAAAACTAGAACTTTTGACACTGATGTAGAGTACGTTTCAGTGAATTACTTTCAAAAATAAAAGCTGACACTAAAAAAATAGAGGTGATTGAAATCAAACCTGTTTGTTTTCATAAATATTTAATTAAGGCTGCATAAATTTAAAAGATCCGTAGCGTGTTCTTGAAAATTATTTTCTAGTAAATTCAAAGTGTACTAATGTGAGATTTAAGCATTTTCAAAAGCTAAAACATTTAAATTACGGTTCTACCACGAAATAATAGCAGCAAAAGAATATTTTTCAGTTTTGCTTATTAACTCAAAATAATGAAAATTTAATTGCAGATAACTGAGTATACAGTTGCATTTTATTTTTAAAATAATAGATTCCTAGCAATTTCATGTATTTGTAAATTATTTAAAGATAAAATGAAATTAAAGCTTATGTATCTTAAACAAAATTGAAATTTTACTGCCCATATAATGAAAAATCAGCTAGTTTTTCCTTTAAAAGAAAATCTAATAGAATTTGCTGATACCCTCTTCGTCTTTTGGTGGTATATATATATATATATATATATATATATATATATATATATATATATATATATATATATATATATATATATATATATATATATATATATATATATATGTGTGTGTGTGTGTGTGTGTGAATATGTTACGGTAAATGTAATAAACTGGTGATTTTATATAATAACTGGCAATTATACTTAATCACCATTAGTGCCGGTAAATATAAATAATTACAAGGTAAAATGAACTTTTTATATACCATGTTTTTAAATTTTCTGTTGAATCATATAAATTGACAATTCTATGTATTAATAAATACTTTTTTAAAATTTTTTTGATGAATTATTCCATCAACTTGAAAGAAAATGAAGTTAATTGGAAGTTAACTTGCATTTAACTTTACGTTCCCGTCCCGGCCGACAGATGGCTGCATCAGTCTGCAAAACTTAAATTAACTGAAAATAATAAAAACATGGTGAAAATCTGCTTAAAAATGGCAAAAGTATTAAAAAATGCATGGACATCGTGTTCTGAGCTATCCTTATGCCCGTATCACACTAAAGATTTAGCACAAGCTTTTAGCGCAACTGTTTCACTAAACCTGTTTTACCTGCAACTGTTGCACTAAAATACTGTGTGATAGAGTGTTTTTCTATGAATCTTTAACTGCAACTTTTCCCATTCTACATGGGAAAAGTTTCACGAAAAGCTTGTGTTGCACATAATTGTCCAATAGCAGGGCAGGTTTTTGGCTCACGTGACTCGCGATCGAGCAAGGAATAAAATATGGCCGCCAACACGGATCCGTGGACTAAAGAAGAAATTTTAAATTATTTCATCGACGAAGTTACAATTCGTGAAATCTGTGGAACCACAGTCATTACAATTACAAGAAAAGGACGTTAAAGCGGTTGACTTGTAAAGAGATAGGGGAGATAATGAGTGAGAAATGGCCTCATTACCAATCTTCTTTTACTAGCGGTAAGTAAGATTTTGCATGTCTTTTATACATTTCTTATCCGTAACAACTTAATAATTATTTATAGTATTGCCACGTTTTATATAATTTCAAAATAATTCTATTTAATTGTGGATCTTTCGGAACTTTTCGGATCATTGATATGGATTCATATCAATTGTCATTTTTATCGCCAAACTTCGCCAATGTTTGTCAACAGAAATAATCTTCGTGCATAGGATATTGCACTGAAACAAGTTACAATTTTTTTTTCTGTATTCGGAAAACAATCAATCAGAATTTTTAATCATGTAGTAATAACTTCTTATTTAACAAAGTTAATTGTATTGAAAGCCATTAATAGTCTACCCTGCTTTATCATTATTGTTCAATAATGCAAGAGATATTTTTAATGCTAAGATTTTAAGTATTGTGGTTGCATTGATTTACTGTACTGACACTAGTATTTATGGTATGCTAAATTTACGAACTTATGGATCACTTATGATAGTAAACATTCAGTTTACATGCAACTGAATAACAACAATAATAACACTTACATTTTTGTTTAAATTTTTGAACAAAAATAAATAAATTTCATTTTGTGTTAAAGTTTTGTTAAAGAAATAAAACATTCTTAAAATTTGAGAGTTTTATAATTTGTGTTTTGAAAGAGAAAAATGTTTAACTTAAAATTTTGTTACAAGTGCTTTAAAAAAAGAAAAAAAAAATTTATTTATAATTATATATATAAAATTAAGTACTATTTTATATTAGAATAATGTTTTATATTAGTTTATATATAATGTGTAATATGTATTGGTGTTTAAGTTGTATTAAATCTGTAAATATTTATCATCAGCAATAAGTTGACAATTTTGAAAATATTGGATATATATCAAAATATCGGATATTTTCGATATTTTGGAACCCTGATCACTGCTCTCATTTTTTAATTTATTATTACATTTCAATATTCCATTTTAATGTCTATTTTTTACAGGATACAGAGAGTGAATTTGGGGAATTTACCCAAGAATCGGTTACTGCAGTCAATGAAAATGCAGTAATGAATAGCCCCCAGACCAATAAAAGGAAAGTGATGGAAACTTCATTAATTCCCCCTAAAAAAAAGGGGGGAAAGTGTGGATAAGCAAATATCCAGCACGTTGGAGCAAGTCAAGAAATTAATGGCATCTATAAATGAGGATAAAGACAATGTCGATGATGCCTTTTTTAATTATCTGAGATGTACATTTAAAAGTTTAAAAGATGTAAACTTAAAAGAAAAGGCAAGAGTTGAAATCCAAGGTGTTATCAATAAATATTGCATGGCAGACTTGAATAATAAATAATTTTTTAATAATAATAAATAATTTTTTAAATAAATTTTTTACTTCATGTTTCATTTCATTGATTTCATTGACCATAATTTAATTTTACAAATAGCTGGTATGTTGCATATAACTGGTATTTATAGGTATTTTGGCATTTGAAAAATATATAGCAGTAGCATACAGCTCAGATTCAAAAAATTATAATAACTGAGAAAAAGTAATAAGAAATTATTTTCCATTTATTTATTTATGATACTATTCCAAAATTTATTGATATATCTGAGAGTTAACCTTTTCGTAGATGTCCATTTTTTTAATATTGTGTTAGTATTTTATGCAATGTAATTATTCTAATATTTTGAATATGAGCTGTACTAAAATCTGAATGTAATTTATCTGAATTTTTTTTTATTTCACACTTTTTTGTGCTAAGAATGTTGCTAGAAACTAATCTTTCCATTTGTACCACAAAAGATCAGATCCATATGGGTAACCCAATTTATATGGGTACAGAAAAAAGAAATCAAATTATTTTGGTACTTGGCAAAGTTATGTTCTAACATAAAATAATAATGGTCGTTCTAACCCCTCTTTTGAGACTAAGTTTTCGTATGCTGTTCTCATAATTGAAACCAGTGTAGTTATTATTTACAAGTTATACAGAACAAAAAAATTTTCAATCTTAACTTTGAACAAGGTACATTTATTAAAAATTAAATTCAATGTAAATTGCACATTTGCTCTTGCCATGGAACAGGTTCCACATTCTATTGAAGTCAGCAGCTAATGCTTTCCATTCAGTTTCATTACTGGGGCAATTTAGATAATCATCTTTTAAAACTGTAAAAATTGCCTTGCATACTAGTGGCAAGATTCCAGAAATGGTGTTTTGAGCAATGCGAAAGTGAAAACTTAATGATTGCCACGTTTCACCTGAAAAATAAAGATAAATACTGTCAGTAAAGAATCAGACACAGGTAATGCTTAAAAGAAAAACATTTTAGCAATTCTCTTTTAATGATCCATAGGTGTATTTTTTCATCTAAAGATCTGTCATAGTAATTTTGTTCAAAACAGAATAGTACAGAAAACATAAACAATAAAACATCAGTTTCTAATGTGCCTAACATGCCAAATCTAACATCTAATTACAGTAGGCTCTCTGTAATCGACACAGCTTGGGACCAATGCTAGTGTGGATTATAGGTCATTCTATTGTTTATGTTTTGAAAATTGTAAGTAAAACCAATCAACAGTTTTTTTTTACAATTAATGACAAATTAAAATAACAGAAATATTATAATAAATATTGTACAATGATTTTATTTGAATTTATTCAAATATACAATTAATGATTTTTAAAAAAATGTCACAATATATATTTTTACATGCTAGCTATTGAATTGTCAATGATTGGCATTGAAACTTAACATCAAATTTCAATGTTTACATCTGTTATGATGTGTGGATTATAGGTGCTTGCGAATTAAAGAGAGTCTACTATATTATATTAATTAACTATCAAATATAATATTTTCAATTTTTGCACAGTAAGCACCCACATAATAAAATGTTTATTTTAATGCAAATACATTTGCCAATTTCATGATTATAGATTTTGTGTGACCAACTTGGTCACTTCTGGGGTAATTATCGATCAGCAACAAATTTGATTAAAATAGATTGCCATAATATATATTATATAAATCAAAGTATTAAAACCGAAATACACTAGAATATGTAAAAGTACATGTGTATGTTAGTATCGACCATATTTATACTACCTAAAATAATTAATCCTACTTATACTTTATTGTATGCGACTGTGTTTATATTCTACAGTCCTGCCCATCATATTCATTAAATCATGATAATGATAATCTTGTACTAGTCTTTAATATCAATATTAAGATTTAAAAAAAAAGCAATGTTTATAAAAAGTCTATATCTTTACCTGTAGCTAAATATCTGAGAGTGAGTGCCAAACGTTCACCAGGAGGAATACTGTGTCTCATTTGTGTATTTCTTTTTTGTATCAAAGGTAATACTTTTTCAAGCAAATACTCAAAAGATGCTGTATCCATCCTAATCCACCTTCTATAGCCTTCAGTATCCTAGTATTAAAAAAATAAGATATGTTTAATTTTTCATAATTGTATTTCATGTATAGAAAATTTCTATGAGCAAGATATTACAGCAACCTTTTCAAACATTTCACTAAAACCAAACAGTTGGGGGAAAAAGAAATAATCCTCTTTTAGGGGACTTAAAGAAGGGTCAAATATTCTGCATAATAATTCTATAAATATTATTTCTATAATAATTTATTAATTCTAGCAAAATTTGAAAGAAAATATCTTACCTGAAGTGCCAGTTCCCTCATCAAATTCTCATAACATCCTAGTTTATTTCTTTTTTTTAACCATTCCCTTGTCCAAATTTTTCTTTCAGATTTTTTTCTTCTTGCAATTAATGCTGCTGTAAGGCAAATTATTTTAGCACATATCGTTTTTTTAGATGATATGCTCATAAAATTGGATGGAGCCATGATTTGAATAGGTTATGTCCGAGTGAGCAATCGATTCGTAATACATGCGCTAAGAAATTTGTATGCTATGCCTAAAGCCTAATGGTCGATAACAGGATTGGTACGGTAACCCGTCCGCTTCGGTTTGCGAATCCGTTTGTCAAACTCCAGCAACCCTTCACAGACACTCCGCGAGGAGAAATGCTTGACGAAGAGCTTAAAGTTTCACCAAATTCTTCAGTGTGATACGGGTTTAAAAGTTTCAAATGTCTAGCTAGTCGGGAAGTTAGTTAAAAATCGATTGCAAGATTTGTACTGGACAAACACACAAACACACACACACAAAAAAGAAAGCAAGTTAATAAAAACATGGTAATAAATGAAAATTTATCAAATTAACCGGTTTGTTTGCATTATTCCCAACTGGTAATTGTAAATGTAATAAATATCATGGGTGATTGAGCCAATAGAATACAGTGTAGTTTTTTGTGTAGTTACAAGTTAGTAATATATTATTTCGTTGGACCCTATGGCGTGGGAGGCCGGAATAACAATATTTTATAATTCACAATTAAAATGCCAATAAATGGTGATTTTAAGTCACATGGATGTAGCCTAAACGAAATTTGAATAACGGACTAACAGGTTTTGTCAAATGAAAGACATAAATTTATTTTAAACTTATACAAAACAGTTACATATAAAATAAAGTAATCCCATATTCTAGAGAAAAAAAACATTTTTCCAAATAGCGTTCAATGCTGCTACTACAAATTACTGAATATTTTAAGTTTACTTATTGAGACATATTAAACTGTTATGACCTTTAGAATTACAAAGTTTGCCATATTTTCTACATTTGCACTTATCGGACTTGCATTGTCCCTTGAAAACACATTGCTGATATCCCTGACTTCCAGAAAGAGATAATTTTCTAACACATTCTCAAACATATACATATATATACCATACATATACATATATATACCTATATATACATACATACATATATACATACATATATACATACAGATGGAGTACAAAATAATACGAACACCTGTGAAAAAGTATGACGTATTTCACACCTGCAATACAGCCGCGCCACCTGCAACAGAAGTCTGCCACCTAGTGAGCGTGAAGAGGAAGGTATCAGTCTCTCAACAGCAGTCACCTATGTTGCATGCTTCTATCGAACTGTCTGTGATAAGTTGGAATGTCAGACCTGTCAGAGTTCCAAAGAGGAATGATAGTTGGAGCGCGCTTAAGTGGAGCATCGGTTACGGAAACAACAAACCTTTTGGGGTTTGCAAGGAGTACGGTATCAGCCGTTATTGCAGCGTACACGAAAGAGGGTAAGACGACGTCTTCAAAGCACAACAGTGGCCGAAAGTCCAAGCCTGCTGATAGGGATAGACGGGTCTTGAAGCGCATAGTAGCACGAAAGCACAAGCAATCGTTATCCGAGATAACATCCGAAATGAACAGTCATCTCCAGGACCCCGTTTCAAAAAAAACTGTCAAAAGGGAACTTCATGCTGCGAACATTTATGGCAGAGTGGCAATTCGTAAATCCCTGGTGACAGCACCTAATGCTTTCAAGCGACGCCAGTGGTGCAGAGACCACAAAGGCTGGTCCCCACAGCAGTGGCAACAGGTAATATGGTCAGATGAATCGTCATTCATCCTATTTCAGACGACCGGACGCGTTTATGTCTGGAGAACGCCCAAAGAATCGTTTCATCCTGAATGCCTCTTGCCGACTGTGAAGAATGGGGGTGGCTCCATTATGGTATGGGGTGCGATATCTTGGCGTGGTCTTGGGCCACTTGTTATTCTGCATGGGAGGATCAAATCCAATCACTATCTAAGCGTTCTAGGAGATCATGTCCATCCTTTTGTCCAGACTGTAATCCCTGGAGAGCGACCGCTTTTTCAAGACGACAACGCCCATATCCACACTGCTAGGTGTGTTCAAGAATGGTTCGAAGAGCATGACGATGCAGTTGAACATCTCGCCTGGCCTCCTCAGTCTCTGGTCTTGAATATTATTGAACATTTATGGCAATATTTGGAGTCCAAACTTCGTTCCCTATTTCCACCTCCATCCGGACTTTCAGAATTAGAGACCGCCCTGAAGGAGGAATGAATTAATATTCCTTTAAATATTGTCCATGACCTTTATGCATCTATCCCACGTCGCATTAAATCAGTACTTCAGTCAAAGGGTGGTCCAACCCCCTATTAATAAGAAATTTCCATTATTTCACAGGTGTTCCTATTATTTTATCCACCATCTGTATATATATATATATATATATAATCACTGGTGAAAAAAATTAAGTGAATTTGTCTTATTTTATCGAATTTCATGAAAAGAACTGGACTGAATGTAAAACCACTGCTTCTAGACAAAAATGCAAATCTGATACGTTAAACACGTAAGCGTACACGTGTTTGTAGGCGGAGCTAGTAGTGAAACCGGCTTTTTAAGCGTGCGTAAGTTAAGACGCATTTCGTTCGCTACCACACCTCGACGAATATCTTGGTGTTATTTTGCAGGTTAATTTCAAATCGTAACAGTAAAAATGAGTAACCACCAACGTTTAGATGATGGAATGAGGAGGCGAATTGTGGGGTGCTAGAAGCAGGTCAATCTCAAGTCCAAATTTGTATAGAGTTCAATTTAATGCCCAGCGTCGTGTGTAAATTATGGAAACAGTTCCAGGATACCGGATCCACCGAGAGAAAGCCTGGGCAAGGTCGTACAACAGCCACGACGGAGAGAGAAGATCCCCATTTGTCGATTATAGCGAGGCGTAACAGGAGTGCTACAGCTTCTCAGCTCTCTCGTGACCTGTATGCAGCCACAGGAACCCGTGTATCCAGGGTGACTGTTTCCAAAAGATTTCATGAGAGAGGGTTGTTTGCAAGAAGACCTGCTGTTTGCATCCCGCTCACTTCTACGAATAGGAGAATCCATTTATGATGGTGCAGAGAGCATAGAGATTGGAGTATAGATCAATGGGCAACCGTTCTCTTCACTGATGAGTCCCGGTTAAGCCTAAACACCGATTCTCGCCGTACATTCATATGGAGAGAACCAGGGACCCGCTACCTACCCTCAAATGTCCGCGAAATCGACCATTATGGAGGAGGTTTAATGGTCTGGGCAGGCATCATGTTGGATGGCCGCACACCTATCCATGTCTTTAAAAGAGGCACTGTTAGTGGTGTGAGGTATAGGGATGAGGTCTTAGAGCCCTGAGTTCATTTTAATGGACGATAACGCGAGGCCACATAGAGCTAAACTGGTCGACGAATTTCTAGAGAGTGAGGATATACGCCGGATAGATTGGCCAGCCAGATCTCCAGACCTTAACCCTATAGAGCATGTCGGGGACGTTCTGGGGAGGGCAATTGCAACTCGCAACCCCCCTTCGAGAACCATCCAGGGAATAAAAACAGCGTTGCTGAACGAGTGGGACCAAATGCCACAGGAAATGATAAACTGCCTTATTTCAAGTATGAAATCACACTGCGAGACCTGTATATGTAAGAGGGGACGATATCCCCTATTAACCCATCTATTAACCCATTTTTTTGTTTATTCTGCAATTTCTGTTTCATACTTTCCGAGTCCAACGAGTGCTACGCAGGATCATGCGCGTGTATTACAATTATTGAATAGCTATTTGTTTTGTATTGTATCAGTGTATGTAGATATCAAATTTCATTACAATCGGTACAGTAGTTCTAGAGATAATCGACCAAGTCTGCAAATTCTCAAAATTTCTTACACCAGTGTACATACATATATACATACTACATACATACATATATATATATAGATACATATAGATACATACATATATATACATATATATATAGATACATATAGATACATATATATATACATATATATACATATATCTATATATATATATATATATATATATATATACATATATATACATATATATATATAAATATATATACAAATATACATATATATATATATATATATATATATATATATATATATAAATAAATATATATATATATATATGTATATATATATATATATACGTATATATATGTATGTATATATATATATATATATAAATATATATATATATATATATATATATATATATATATATATATATATATATATATATATATATATATATATATATACAGTAACCACTGCTTATAGTGATCAATGGTTATAAGAATCAACCGTTTATAAGAATGAATATCTCAAAAACAAAAATAAATAATCCAACAGATATAGATAGAAAAATTATACTAAAATAGACAAAAGACAAACAGAAATCAAGCACTCTGGGCAAAAGAAGAATCAAGCACTCAAAAACAAAAATGTATTGTTTCCATATTAAAATTTTCGCTTTAAAGAATCAACCCACCGGTTTTAACAATCAGCTTACACTCTTCGCTTTCCTTTTATTTTTCAAAAAATGTGACTTAAACCCTCGAAAGGCACGAAGTTCTTCTTTATTTTTTTTTAAAGAAAGAGTGATAAGATTGGATGGAATACAGTCGTAAAATGCATCCCTTTCTTTGTTAGACATAACATAAATGTTCCCCTTAAACATTTAAGCTAAACACTGCCCTTTTAGCTTGACCCAGGGGCATCTAACTCGTCCGAATACGATTTCACTTTTCTCCACTGACAAACAAAGACAGAAACTCTTTTGTCGCACTTTCCACATCCTGGTTGCTGCTTTCTGAACCCTGAAACACATAAATCTTTGGCGAAGTGTCCACCATCATTTAGGCAAACGTGATATTAGTAGATGCAGCACATTATCAAACCCTGAAACGTAAGCTAGAAGGTGAATCTTCCTCTGATACTATTGGTATTGAAAGAGGTATAAACAGCCTCCTGAAAACTTCATTACGTCAAACTGCCACAGAAAACTTTTTCTTGTACCATTCATGTAGTTGAAATGTTAAACAGTTAAGCAGGTACATTGTAACAAATATTGGATTTTTTTCTTTTATTATAATCATTTGTATCTACTTATAGGTCTAAAAATTAAGTTGTATTTTTAAATTTATAAAGAATAATTTTAATAAAAGATAATTAACGTATATTAAAGAGTATTTTATGGTAAATTATCTAATATATGTATATATAGGTGCGTGTGTGCCTGTCCAAAAACCTAAATTTCGGCTATAAGAATCAACCGCTTATAAGAATCAAAAACAGTAATAACAAACGTGATTCTTATAAGCGGAAATCACAATATATATATATATATATATATATATATATATATATATATATATATACATATATACAGTAACCACCGCTTATAGTGGTCAGTGGTTATAAGAATCAACCGTTTATAAGAATCAATATCGCGAAAACAAAATCAAATGCATTAATTCCATGTTCAAATTTTCGCTTAAAAGAATCAATCCACCGGTTTTAAGAATCAGTTTACACTCTTCGCTTTCCTTTCATTTTTCCAAAAAAGCCACTTAAACCCTCAAAAGGGACGAAGTTCTTTCTTTTTTTTTATAGAAAGATTGATAAGATGGGATGGAATATAGTCATAAAATTCATCCCTTTCTTTGTTAGACATAACATAATAGTTTCCCCTTAAACTCTTTAGCACAACACTGTCCTATTAGCTTGACCTGGGGGCATCTTTACCCGTCCGGGTCCGATTTCACTTTTCTCCACTGACAAACAAAAATAGGGACTCTTTTTTCCCACCTCCCACATCCTGGTTACGGCTTCCTGGACCCTGAAACACATAAATCTTCGGCGAAGTGTCCACTATCACTTAGGCAAACGTGACATTAGTAGATTCAGCACGTTATCAAACCGTGAAACGTAAGCTAGAGGGTGAATCTTCGTCTGAGACTATTACTATTGAAAGATGTATAAACAGCCTCCTGAAAACTTTGTAAGGTATACATAGGATTCGATTCACAAGAATCTAACTTTTGAGTGAATGAATTAAAGAAGCTGCTTGAGATATGCTAATTTCGGCATACGCACTTGGTATAAATACCCTGCAGCTTGATTAATAGAGAGGTTGAAGAAAGAGGTAGTTAAGTGATGATAGATAAGCGAGTTAAGGGAGATACGAGGTAAGCAGCTCCAGGTGTTAACAGGTGCTTGTGCTTAGGGGGCCCAAAGTTTACGTGGCAGAACTGCTGGTTTGACTCTCTGCTGGTTTGTGAGTATGGCAAAGTGTATTTTTATTGAATGCTAATATATATTCCGCACAAGTAGTACGTATGCTTATTGCTGTAAAAGCAAATTCTATATGTGAAACGAATTCAATAAACATTGTTTCATGTATAAACTGCGTTTGTATCAAATTCATTTAGAGTGCCACTTCAAATTATATACACCCAAGTGCGGGTAGAAGTGAGCTATACTCTATAACTTCATTATGTCAAACTACCATAGAAAACAATTTCTTGCTCCCTTCCTGTAGTTGAAATGTTAAAACTGTTAAGCAGGTATGTTGTAACAAATATTGTACTTTTTCTTCTCTTACTATAATCATGTGTATCTACTTATAGGTCTAGAAATTAAGTTGTATTTTTAAAATTATAAAAAATAAAATAATTTCAATAAAAGATAATTAACGTAAGTAAAAAAGTATTTTATGGTAAATTTTCTAATATATGTATATATATGTGTATTTGTATGCCTCTCCAAAAAGCTAAATTTCGGCTATACGAATCAACCGCTTATAAGAATCAAAAACAGTAATAACAAACGTGATTCTTATAAGCGGAAATCACTGTATATATATATATATATATATTCATACAAATATATAAATATAAATATATATATATATTTATATATATATATATATATACATATACATGTGTGTATATATATATATATATATATATGTATAAAATATATATATATATATATATATATATATATATATATATATATATATAGTCAAACCTCCATATATCGAACTTCCCTATATCGAAATTTTCTATATATCGAACTCTTAGCAAATCTCCATGTGCATTACATAGAAAAACTGTTTGTATATATCGAAAAAATCTCTATATATCGAAATTTTTTTTCATGACATATTGGGAGATTTTATTCCACTTTAGAATAAAATCCCCAATTTTTGGCGTTTGAAACAATACTTCGTGGACTTCAATTCACGGAAAAATGTCCCTCATGAAGTTTTAGTGGACTGAATGAATGCGAGCATTTCTTTGATGAACTTTCCGCAAAACTGGCTGTTCATCAAGATATTCGTAGTTTTTTTTTTTTTTTTTTTTTTTAAAAAGAATGTAACTGTGATCACTGTAACCACTGTCTGGATTATTGTTTTTTTAAAAGGTATATAGTACTCAATCTTTCGTATTAATTCATTTTTTCGTTAATAACTTTCATTTAATGTGATTCGCATATAAATTAGAAATGGAGTTTCGTATACGAAAATTAGCTTTAATTTTAATGTTTTAGGAGAATTATGATAAAACTAAGATCAATTCTATATATCGAATTT
Organism: Dolomedes plantarius; assembly: GCA_907164885.2. Classification (NCBI taxonomy): domain Eukaryota; kingdom Metazoa; phylum Arthropoda; class Arachnida; order Araneae; family Dolomedidae; genus Dolomedes; species Dolomedes plantarius. The sequence continues at coordinate 128,193,910 of OU015492.1, read as the reverse complement.
TTTTCCATCATTTTGCTACTTCGATATATGGAGGTTCGACTGTATATATATATATATATATATATATATATATATATATACAGTCCCCTTCTGTAAATATATACAGATGTGGACAAAATATTACGAACACCTGTGAAATAATGGAAAATCTTTATTAATAGGGGGTTGGACCACCCTTTGACTGAAGTACAGATTTAATGCGACGTGGGATAGATGCATAAAGGTCATGGACAATATTTAAAGGAATATTAAACCATTCCTCCTGCAGAGCGGTCTCTAATTCCGAAAGTCCGGATGGAGGTGGAAATCGGGAACGAATTTTGCACACCAAATATTGCCATAAATGTTCAATAATATTCAAGTCCGGAGACTGAGGGGGCCAGGCGAGATGTTCAACTGCATCGTCATGCTCTTCGAACCATTCTTGAACCATTCTCGAACCATTCTTGATAGGAGCGTTGTCGTTTTGAAAAAGCGGTCGCTCTCCAGGGAATACAGTCGGGACAAAAGGATGGACATGATCCCCTAGAACGCTTAGATAGTGATTGGATTTGATCCTCCCATGCAGAATAACAAGTGACCCAAGACCGCGCCAAGATATCGCACCCCATACCATAATGGAGCCACCCCCATGCTTCACAGTCGGCAAGAGGCATTCAGGATGAAACGATTCTTTGGGCGTTCTCCAGACATAAACGCGTCCGGTCGTCTGAAATAGGGTGAATGGCGATTCATCTGACCATATTGCCTGTTTCCACTGCTGTGGCGACCAGCCTTTCTGATCTCTGCACCATTGGAGTCGCTTGAAAGCATTAGTTGCTGTCACCAAGGGTTTACGAATTGTCACTCTGCCATTATTGTTCGCAGCATGAAGTTCCCTTTTGACAGTTTTTGTTGAAACGGGATATTGGAAATGACTGTTCATTTCGGATGTTATCTCGGATAACGATTGCTTGTGCTTTCGGGCTACTATGCGCTTCAAGACCCGTCTATCCCTATCAGCAAGCTTGAACTTTCGGCCACTGTTGTGCTTTGAAGACGTCGTCTTACCCTCTTTCGTGTACGCTGTCATAACGGCTGATACCGTACTCCTTGCAAACCCCAAAAGGTTTGCTGTTTCCGTAACCGATGCTCCACTTAAACGCGTTCCAACTATCATTCCTCTTTGCAACTCTGACAGGTCTGACATTTCAACTTATCACAGACAGTTCGATAGAAGCATGCAACGTAGGTGACTGCTGTTGAGATACTGATACCTTCATCTTCACGGTCACTAGGTGGCAGACTTCTGTTGCAGGTGGCGCGGCTGTACTGCAGGTGTGAAATACGTCATACTTTTTCACAGGTGCTCGTATTATTTTGTACTCCATATGTATGTATATATATACATACATATATATTTATATATATATGCATACATATATATACATATATATGTATGTATATATATATGTGTATATATATATATGTAGATATATATATATATATATATATATATATATATATATATATATATATATATATATTTATATATATATATATACATACATATACAAATACATACATATACCGGGTGGTTATAATTAAACTTCCCCTATAAACGGCATCCTACAGCGCAAACGGATGAACGGAATGCAACGAAATTTTGTATATGGGCTATACACGAGATGCGCTCACGGAAGTTCGAAAAAAAAAAAAATTTGTTCCAAAATGTCCACCAGAGAGTGCCTTTTCGGGGAAAAACATGAAATTTAACACAATAACCGACCAAAACGGAATACAGAAACAATATTAACATTTATTAACTAGTTTCTGATCATCTTGTCATCGAACCACATTAAGTAAAGGTAAGAGAGAAATAAAAACAGTTCAGTTTGCAGAAATAAGAACAGATTAGGACGAAATTGCACAAGAGGAGCAGTTGTTAATCGTGTCCAGGACGATGTAGGGAAAGCTGCTCCACGTGACCACCTTCATTCACCTGCGAAATTTCAAGTCGATGGACAGTGTGTTCAACAGCAGATCGTAACTGATCAGTTGTGATACTTCGCACATGAAGCGTAATGGAGTTCTTTAAATAATCCAACCTCACAACATCCCCACAATAATTCGACACAATTGACATCGACTTAAACATGACAACGTCTGCAAACGTTTTATACCCTAACGTGTTTGCATAAAGCTTCCTCTTCTTCCCAAGCATGCAAATCTCGACATTTTTCTCCTACAACTGACAGCTTTTCTCGGTTTTACATTTTATTACTCATAATTCTTGTTCTGGATTTTTAATATTGTTTCTGCATTCCGTTTTGGTCGTTTATTGTGTTAAATTTCCTGTTTTTCCCGAAAAGACGCCCTCTAGTGGACATTTTAGAACTGAAATTTTTTTTTCGAAATTCCTTGATCGCTTCTCGTGTATAGCCCATATACGAAATTTCGTTGCACTCCGTTCACCCGTTTTCGCTGTTAAGATAACTAAAAGGGACAGATGCGACCATTTAATATAGCAATAACCTAAAACAAGAAATACATTTATATATACAATCAGAAAGAAAGTGGAGGTGGTATAGTTGATGATTGGGGGGGGGGTGACCCCCAACCCCTGTTAAACATGTTTTGAGCCCAGGCAACACTCCCGGAGGTCGGCTATAGCACCAAGACAGTTAAAAACAATCATTTGAAGAAACTTTTTTTAGATGAAACAGATAAGTTAAACCATATAATTTTAATATAGAGTAATCTAATACTTAATTACAATATGAATAGTGTTTATACCATTTAATACTATTATATAAATACAGTAAAAGAAGATACTAAGATATATGAATACAATAATACTAAAAATTAAATAATTACACATTAACAAATACACTACAAAAATATTAAGATACTAAAATACTTAAAGTGTTAAGATACTAAAATACACACCAAGCTAGAGTCACGAATCTCATGCACACACACATTAATAGTCATAATAGAGATTTTTTTAAAGCCGTGTTAGGAAAAACTTTTGGTGTTGCCATTTATATGTTAAAACGTTCCTTGCAATCGGTATTATCTAAATTTAAAAACTGGGTTAGAACTGAGAATTTCTTTGGAAAAAGGATAAAAATCAGCTGCCGATAAATCGGGAGAATATGGTGGGTGATTTATCAATGTAATTGAATGCTTAGCAAGAAATTGTTGTACAGAAATTACTGTATGGGGCCTAGTATTATCGTGTAAAAGAAACCATTACCCACAGTCAAAAAGTTCTTTCCTAACTCGCCTTATCCTGTTTCTTAATCGAAAAAGCACCTCCTTGTAAAAATACTGATTAATTGTTTGATTTTCAGGAACAAATTAGTGGTGAATAAGTCCTTTGTAATAAAAAAATGCAAAATCCATGAAAGGGCAGATATACGAAAACGTCTCGGATATTGAATCAAATGTTACGCGTATTTTGCGAACGGTTAGTTCCAACGCCTACAAACAGTGTTTTGATGACTTGAAGAAACGTTGGAAAAATTGTATAGACTCCATTGGAGTTTATTTTGAAGGATATAAATTTATTTGAAGGTGAGTAATATTTTTCTGATTTATAAAAAATTTTCCGGTTACTTTATGGGCGCAGCTTGTATATATATATATATATATATATATATATATATATATATATATATATATATATATATATAAATACATACATATACAGATGGAGTACAAAATAATAAGAACACCTGTGAAAAAGTATGACGTATTTCACACCTGCAGTACAGCCGCGCCACCTGCAACAGAAGTCTGCCACCTAGTGACCGTGAAGAGGAAGGTATCAGTCTCTCAACAGCAGTCATCTACGTTGCATGCTTCTATCGAACTGTCTGTGATAATTTGAAATGTCAGACCTGTCAGAGTTCCAAAGAGGAATGATAGTTGGAGCGCGCTTAAGTGGAGCATCGGTTACGGAACACAGCAAACCTTTTGGGGTTTGCAAGGAGTACGGTATCAGACGTTATTGCAGCGTACACGAAAGAGGGTAAGACGACGTCTTCAAAGCACAGCAGTGGCCGAAAGTCCAAGCTTGCTGATAGGGATAGACGGGTCTTAAAGCGCATAGTAGCCCGAAAGCACAAGCAATAGTTATCCGAAATAATATCCGAAATGAACAGTAATCTCCTGGACCCTGTTTCAACAAAAACTGTCAAAAGGGAACTTCATGCTGTAAACATTTATGGCAGAGTGGCAATTCGTAAACCATTGGTGACAGCAACTAATGCTTTCAAGCGACGCCAATAGTGCAGACATCACAAAGGCTGGTCCCCACAGCAGTGGCAACAGGTAATATGGTCAGATGAATTGTCATTCACCCTATTTCAGACGACCGGACACGTTTATGTCTGGAGAACGCTCAAAGAAGCGTTTCATCCTAAATGCCTCTTGCCGACTGTGAAGTCTGGGGATGGCTCCATTATGGTATGGGGTGCGATATCTTGGCGCGGTCTTGGGCCACTTGTTATTCTGCATGGGAGGATCAAATCCAATCACTATCTAAGCGTTCTAGGAGATCATGTCCATCCTTTTGTCCAGACTGTAATCCCTGGAGAGCGACCGCTTTTTCAAGACGACAACGCCCCTATCCACACTGCTAGGTGTGTTCAAAAATGGTTCGAAGAGCATGATGATGCAGTTGAATATCTCGCTTGGCCCCCTCAGTCTCCGGACTTGAATATTATTGAACATTTATGGCAATATTTGGAGTCCAAACTTCGTTCCCGATTTCCACCTCCGTCCGGACTTTCGGAATTAGAGACCACTCTGCAGGATGAATGGATTAATATCCCTTTAAATATTGTCCATGAACTTTATGCATCTATCCCACGTCACATTAAATCTGTACTTCAGTCAAAGGGTGGTCCAACCCCCTATTAATAAAGATTTTCCATTATTTCACATGTGTTCATATTATTTTATCCACCATCTGTATATACATACATACATATATATATATATATATATATATATATATATATATATATATATATATATATATATATATATATATATATATACATATATACATATATATGTATATATATATATACATACATATATATACATACATATATATATACATATATATATATATATATATATACATATATAAGCGGTTGATTCTTATAGCCGAAATTTAGGTTTTTGGACAGGCACACACGCACCTATATATACATATATTAGATGATTTACCATAAAATTCTCTTTAATATATGTTAATTATCTTTTATTAAAATTATTCTTTATAATTTTAAAAATACAACTTAATTTCTAGACCTATAAGTAGATACACATAATTATAATAAAAGAAAAAAATCCAATATTTGTTACAATGTACCTGCTTAACAGTTTAACATTTCAATTACAGGAAGGGTGAAAGAAAAAATTTTCTATGGTAGTTTGACGTAATGAAGTTTTCAGGGGGCTGTTTTTACTTCTTTCAATACCAATAGTATCAGAGGAAGATTCACCTTCTAGCTTACGTTTCAGAGTTTGATAACGTGCTGAATCTACTAATGTCACGTTTGTCTAAATTATGGTGGACACTTTGCCAAAGATTTTTCTGTTTCAGGGTCCAGGAAGCAGCAACCAGGATGTGGGAGGTGGTAAAAAAGAGTCCCTGACTTTGTTTGTCAGTGGAGAAAAGTGAAATCGTATTCGGACGGGTTAGATGCCCCTGGGTCAAGCTAAAAGGGCAGTGTTTAGCTTAAATGTTTAAGGGGAACATTTATGTTATGTCTAACAAAGAAAGGGATGCATTTTACGACTGTATTCCATCCAATCTCATCATTCTTTCTTTTAAAAAGATAAAGAAGAACTTCGTGCCTTTCGAGGGTTTAAGTCACCTTTTTTGAAAAATAAAAGGAAAGCGAAGAGTGTAAGCTGATTGTTAAAACCGATGGATTGATTTTTTAAAGCGAAAATTTTAACATGGAAATAATACATTTGTTTTTGTATTTGAGATATTGATTCTTATACACGGTTGACTCTTATAACCACTAATCACTATAAGCGGTGGTTATTGTATATAAATATATATACATACATATACATACATATAAATACATATATATATATATATATATACACACACACACACACACATATATATATATATATATATATATATATATATATATATATATATATATATATATATATATATATATATATATTAGGGTGGGCCGAAAAAACTTTTTTTATTTTCGAAAACGGCTAGAAAAAAAAGTTGTTACACTTATAGATAGGAAAAACCGTAAAATAAATTTGTGAAAAAAAAATCTTCCGATCGCGCACTGACTTTGAAATATTGGAGAAAATAAAAAAATAAATTTTTTTTCAGCAGTTTTTTGAATAGTTCTGATATAATGCATTACAAATGCAATAGTTCGCAATGTATAGCAAAAGGGTGTTAAATAACAGGGAAAAATTTATATATTTGTTTAAAGCATTTATTGTACAAACAAAACATTCAAAAGTACCATTTTTTTAAAAAAAGAGGTATTTTCATAAGATTGCTGCAAATGCTGTTTTAACTGAACTTTTTACTTTCGTCGCTCATATTATTCAACATTATTGATTGTTGAATTAGACACATTGAAAGCACTTTTTAAAGAAAATTCCGGCATAACTGATCATGACAACAGGGTGCTTTTTATTTAGCCATCTCTCGCTTCAGTACCGCACACACTTTGGCTAGTCTCGGTGAAAATTTTGGCACTACGCTCCACATCTAGGTCGTGACATGGAAATCTATTGAAGTCTGAAATCAATGGTCTGCCAGTTTTCATAATTTCTTCTTTTCCTTCGTCCGTTACTTACAAAGGTGATGGAGTGACATTACAAACATTTCACTTAATCATGTCAACGTAATCGATCGCGTTGAAGTCAAGTTTTGGCACTCTAAAGTCTCTAATTGTTTTTCCCTTACAATTTATCCAAGCTTTGAGAACTGTGACGTAATCCTAGTTCTCTCACAAGCTGTATTTCGTTCATAACCATAGCCACAATTAAATTTTCGGGATATGCAAAACATGAATTTCTTTCTATTAATCGGTCGATTATTTTTCGCAAATGTTCAGAGAGGTATCGGGTTAAATGTGTGTGTGTATATATATATATAAATATATATATATATATATATATATATATATATATATATATATATATATATACACACACACACACATATATATATATATATGAAATGACCCGAATGGTTATCTCCTGAAATAAGCATCACGGCCGAAAAAGATAAGATCCGAATTCAAGAACATACAACTTTATACCAGCAATAGCATGACCTTACAGCGTGACGTCCAACTCTCATCTGCCCGAGCATATCAAAGTAGTTATTAAACGGGTAGCCAGAAATTGGCGAGGTACATTAGTATATGAGAAAGGGGTAAACAACGAAAAGGTTACCACAGAGAGAGAGAAGTCGGATTATAGGTGATTATAGGTAGTTAAAATTTATTACATATATATATATATGTATGTATGTATATATATGCATATACCGGGTGCGTCATAAATTCGTGCAAAGTTCAAATATTCGTAATAAAAGAAATAATGCTCGGAAAAAATTCTGTTTGTGCAAATAGGATCAAGGGAAAATTGGATTTTTTTCCATGTAAAAAAAAATAAGTTTCCAAAAGTAACCGAAATAGGGCGCTTTTGTGTGACTACGTTAAGCATTGCAGGAAAGACATGCATTACCTGTTGTCACCTTCATGCAGGATGGTGCCCCGCCCCACATTTCATGTGATATCTATACGTTCCTGTTAGAATCTTTCACTCAAGACCGAGTTCCATAAGTCGCGGTTGTAAGGTTCAGTGGCCCTCACGATCACCAGACATGACCCCGGAAAATTTTTAGTTGTGGGGATACTTAAAGTCTCATGTGTACCGGGGCTCCCCAACCACTTTGGTGGAACTGAAAAATGTCACTCGACAGACAGTCGCTGCCATCGATGCCACAATTTGCTATAATGGGCTTAGTGACGCGCCTCACTTGCCTATTTATTACCTTGTGCTGGTAGTAATATTGGACATCTGTTACTTTAAAATAAATGCACAGTCTCATGTTATTGTGATCTGTTGATTGTCTGTTTGCGTTTGCCTGATTTGCATAAAACGTCTCAGTATGACGTATGAGCGCCCTCTTTCGGTTACTTTTGGAAACTTTTATATTTTTTTTACATGGAAAAAAAATCCAATGTCTCTCTGATCTTATTGGCACAAACAGAAAATTTTTATGAGCATTACTTCTTTTATTATGAATTTTTGAACTTTGCACGGATTTATGACGCACCCGGTATATACATTTAACACGATACCTCCATGAACATTTGAGAAAAAGTTCGACCCAGTAATAGAAGGAAATTTATATTTTGCACACCCCGAAAATATAATTTTTGCTATGGTTACGGTCGAA